>SJJU01016205.1:0-10007 GCA_012932125.1 Conopomorpha cramerella
TACATATTGTAATTACAAACACAAATTTTGTCATGTAAATTTTCTAGGATCCATCAATAAAGAGCCAGTACTCAGTCGCTGACGTAATGGCCGACTACACCAAGAACCCGCGTCGCCAGATGTCAAACCAGCAGGAGATTCCACATCAGGAAGACCCTTCTATCAATCCTCTGAGATTAGCCGTGCCTTCAGCAAGTTTCCATGAGTGGCTCAACGCACCAGGAAAGGAAATGGTTTACAGGCCTACTATGATAGACACATTTCCTTCGGAGATGGGACTACCGCCGGGGAAGGTGGCATACCCGTCACCGCCTACTCCTAGGTGGGGTCCGGAGCGCCCCACGAGGCCCCAAACCCGACCAACTGCAAGACCCAGGGTGATATTGCCACATTCGGAATTCCCGCCTCCGAGGGATGGACTCTCCCATAGAAACCAGTTCGATGACAAGGAGATCAAGATGATGAAGGAAAGGCTGTTCAATAAACAACATTTGGATGCGCCACCGTTAGTTGTTTAGATACTTATCTTAATAATTCAAGTTATTATTTTAAATCAACTTAAATTTACTTATTATCAAATTAATTCTTTTGTTGGGGCAACTTGAGGATTTTTATAATTGATCAGCATGATATTTTATTTTTCCTTCCCGTTACTACCAACCCACTACCCGTCTACTACCCGCTACCCAAATGTAACAAATTATGCAGTTTGCACCACAAAAATCTATTGTGGCAGTCATAAGCAATAGCGACTACCTTTGCTTGCCCTAAAAAAATGTCGGTTAACTGAGTTTTAATTCTGTTAAAGGTTCGATATAGGTATCTTTAGAAATCTAAACATCTTACCTGCCTATTCCAGATTTAGCAAAGACCTGGCAGTGTCCAAAGAAAGCAAGTCTAAGAATACAGAAGAATACGACGAAGAATCGATAGGAATCGGAGTCAGAAGAAAAAGAAGCTTGCTATTCTCATCTAAACTTCATGTACAAAAGGAACATTTAAAATAAATTCAAATATTTTGTGAAATTGTCTAAAGTCCATATTATGACGTAAAAAGTGCAGTCTAAATAAATATACCTAAAGTTAAACTGAACTGAATCTGATTAATTAAACTTTAGTGAGCGCACGTCACTCTGTGGCCTCGTTCAAACAAAATTACCGAGACTAAATTGGGTAGAGAAGTAAAATAGACAGAGGGATAGATATAAACTTGTTCCGACACTACTTATCTTGAAGGCAAGAGGTTACTTAATAGCTTATTTTTGCTTCCGACTTCTCTCGTGGATAAGGTACGAAAACGACTATCCATTCTATTGTATTTTTTAAAGAGCATCGTAGGATGTGGAGCTGAATGTTCTTTTCCTAATTGTTTGTATGCTAAACAACTCAGTGCGTTCGGTAGTCACGCACAAAACATCAATAAGGTAGAGTTGATTTATTGAGACAAGTCAATAATCTAATGAACTAATCTAATTATGACATTCATAATATGAGTTTCAACCTTAGGGTAGACCAGGAGGCCAAGTATGTTACACTCTCGTAGTTCCATCGCTCGGGGCTTCGTAGCGTCAAACGATGTGTACCGCTATTTTACTACGGACTAAAGTAACGAAATCAGCAATACAAATACTTGGCCCCCTGGTCTACCACCCTAAGGTTACCACCCCTAAAAATCGTATTATGAATGTCATCATTATCATATCTAGAGAGATTCTTGGTCGACTACCATAGAAACCTCCCTGATTACGATATTACGAAATTTTACGATAACCTATGTGATGGCCCATCATTTAACCTGAAACAAGTCGTAAAACGAGCTTCGCTATAACAGAATTGCCGTATGCACGACACGCCGGGGCTCAATCGTAAAAAGGGAATTTTAAAAACTTTATAACCTTAATCTTCCTTTTTACGACAATAAAAGTAGTTTGAAATGAATGATGGCGGAATGCACTCACAGATTTATTGGATACATTCATTAGAAAAAGCTTACGACTTTCGTCCTTGTTATGATGAGAAATGCTTTGGAAACATGATTTCTCTTAGATTATTTCTAAGATACATTGGGTCTTTATATACAACTAGTGGACGCCCCGCGATTTCATTCGCGTAATTTCAGTTATCATACAAACTATAACGCCCTCTATATAGCGACGCGACCAACAGGATCGGGGTAAAAAGTATCCTATATCCGTTTCCCGGTTCTACCTCCCCACCAATTTTCAACCAAATCGGTTCAACCGTTCTTGAGTTATAAATGGAGTAACTAACACGACTTTCTTTTACATATATACAATATTGGGGGTTTTGGAATAATAGATAGCGACAATGGTAACAAATCTAGTACGCTAACTACTTACATTATTTTTTTTATTTTACGTACAATTTTACAAAAGATAAGACGTATGTCTGTATGTGTAATTTCATTTCTTTAGATAAACCCGTTGAAATGTCTGGATTACTAGCCATATGGACACTTTTCTTATTGATGTTACATAACTAAAACGAAAATATTTTTACGTGGGTACGTATCTTCTAGTATAATCTTCTGCATAGCTAGGATCCACGATATGCAGAGGATTATACATTTGCCTATCTGGCTTACGCGGGACCAGCCTGGATACACTTTTTATCCACTGTAATGGCTTTCGGGGTATTACCAGTTATAGTCGCACCCCCGAATCTCTGCGGCGAAATTTATTAGAGGATAGCCGGTACTTAATTATTTATTCAGTAAAGGGAGGTAATGGCAATATACAATTGTCATGTTTTCCATATTTCAGTTCAATAAGCAAGTAGACGCGTACGTCTCCAGAGAATGGCACTGGTCACTGAATAAAAAAAAATCCGTTCACTGACCAACTTTTTAGAATTCAAATCGAAACAAATCCAAAGTGTATTTTTAAGAGACTTAAAAAGAGTATTTCTCAATTCGACCTTACATATGCTTTTATTTTCTTCTTTAATGTTTGTTCGCGGATAACTCCGCCGATTTTTATGTTGTTTTTTTTGTTGGAAAGAAGTTATTTCAAATGTCCCATGATAAGGAAATCAAGATTTGATGATGGCAAGCTCAGTAAATCGAGGGGAACTTTGAAAAATCGTATGATCGGGCGACTAGTACTGATTGAAGTCGGTGATTTTTTTTTTAAAAATTAGTTTATAGTAAACTAAACTAATTAGGAACGTCCTACAATATAACACTTTTTAGTCTGTGATTCTTTCTTTCCAAGACGCTTTTATGTATGTATACCTATGGCACAGCGGCATGTTCGTAAAAAAAAATATGTTTATTGCAGTAGTTACAGTTATCTTTTTACACAAGTGTAAATATATGCCAGAGTCACCATTTGAGCATAACATTGCTCGTGTTTGGCGACTAAGTAATAGTTGAACAGTGTAGTGTGAACAGAAGCTTTACACTTGTTATTCACGCTTTTCCGTCATTAGAAAACGCCGTTAGTTTCGCAATAGGTGTGTTTCCGCGGACTTGGATGGCATCCGGGGTAATATGGGGCAACGTGGGGCAAAATAGGGCAACACGTGGCGATATGAGGCAATCCGGAGGTAATACTCCGCCCGCCCATAACGTCGATGGTCGTTTTGCACCGCCCGCCCTAAAACTGCCCATCCGATGTGTGTTGCTCAGCCATTTACACTGTGAGAGCGTTTTATCCTTTTGTGTTTGAGGATTGTGAATTTCTAATGTAAACCTGAACACGTTTTGATAGTATGCATTATTTTGTGTTTACGTCATGTTTGTACAGAAATTTGTAGGTTCACCAACGTTTTGGCAATTATATTTTGCACTACGTAATTGTTTGGACACGTAGTTAACTTACAGACTAAGACTAATAAGCACTTTTGCTAACAGAAAATTGTATTTTAATATAATACTAGCGACACGCCCCGGCTTCTCACGAGTTATCAGAGTTTCTCTACTGTATTATGCATGTATTGAAATCTTCCTCAAGAATCACAATCTATTGCCAAAGGCCGCATGAAGTTCCGTTGCTCAGTATCAAAGATCTAAGCATACACAGGGACAGACAGCGGAAAGCGTCTTTCTCTTCCTTTATGCTATGTATATATGTCATAAATCTAAACACTACCGACATAGATTTTCGTTTTTCGTAAACTTGACGGTCTTTTTAACCGACTTTGAAAAAGGTGGATATCCTCAATTCGCCTGTATTTTTTTTAACTTTTGAATAGGTAAATACGATTTTGGTGTTTTTTTTTTGTTGTTGTTTAAAAGCTGTTGTTTCCTCTGTGATCCATGGTTACTTTTGATTCAGTTCCGACAATGGCATCTATGAAAAAACCTCTGAAGTCTTAAGTGGTATCTGGTTAAACTCTGTTCTTTTTCTATTCTGTATAGTATATATGTATACCTCGTCTGTGTTTCCTTCTGGAACGGCAGAAGGACTCCTCATTCCAATCGCACTTTGTTAGTAACTACTGCGCATTGACTTCAGTGGTCGTGACATGTATATATGTAGTATATTATTGTATTGTATATAGGTATCTATATTTTCCATCGTATAATTGTGTCTGATGCTGGCACTGCTGGACTCCTCGCGCGTCACACCTCGGGCTCTGTCTAAAAATTAGCGTCGAATCGTAAGCCGAGGCAACATGCTGAACAGCTGCCCTTTCATCGCCGCAATTATGTAGTATTGTTAATTCTGTTTCTATTTTTTTTCATGTCATGTATGCTTTTATTTTTGCCGCGTGCGGCGTGAATAAATATTTTTTCTTTCTTTCTTTCAATATATTTTGTTCTCGAGGGAAATGTAGGATAAAATAGAGCACATTATATTATGTCATTCCGACGTACAAAGTTTCATTGAAATTCGTTCCGGAATTTTTGCTTGACAGAGTGACAAACATACAAATTTTCGCATTTGTAGTTGTTTATTAGTAGAACTAACTCACGCTGTTGCGTCCATGCAATACTTTTAGCTAAAACGAAGATGCTGAAACCTGCATGGATGCTTGTAAATCACAACCTCTACTTGACGTATCTATACAACAACATTCTGTACGTATAATGCAGAGTATAAGTTCTTAAGATCACTGTATTTTATGGAAATATATTTCAATCAGAGCAGCGTGGTCGCCGCACAATTTCGTTCATGTAGCTTTAGCTGTCCTGTAGAATTATTGTAATATCTTTCTACGTAGTAAAACATTCGCGAGAAACAATAAATTCTGGGTCATATATATGTATAACTTCAATAAATTACACAATTCTGACAGTAGTAATATTGAAAACAAGACAGCGTAATTTTATTAATTAATAATAAATTAATACACTTCACGCCTTTAATCCCAAAGCGGGGTAGGCAGTTGCTAAAGCAAATACCCACGGTTCACCAAGCGTATTTAACCCAACGTGAAATGGGATGAGCCCATCACCGTTATAGGGTTCACACACCGTGTGGTGTGCGGGTTTCATCACGATGTTGTCCTTCGCCGTACGAGCGTTGCGTTGCGTACATAGGCTCTGGAAAAGAGTCCCATTGGTACACGTCCAGTAGCCGGACTCGAACCCGGGACCTCCCGGTTACAAGTCAAGGATCCGACCAACTGGACCGCAGACGCTCTTAACGATATTTTATGACATTCATTTTTGCTATTTCATTATTTTAAAAGATAGTATCTTTTACTCAGTGAACTCTCTTCGATTGCGAGATGTTTTGATGTGTTGTGTACCTGCAGAAAATTATGTGTGACCCGGATTTTTGCTCACAAGTGTACCTATTCTTGTGAAAAATGCTTTCGTAGAAAATGTTTTATCATTTCAGCGGAAACATATTTAGAAATCGATTTGCAAAAAAATATTTTAGTTTACTTATTTAATAATAACGACGATTATACATTGTGTAGCTTGCACATTGTTTTATCTTTTACACACTCAGAAATTAAATAGAAAAGGACATAAAGCAGGACAAAAACAGAACGAAATTCACTCGAAATATATATTCTTTTTATTAGTAAGAGATTTAGCAAGATCTTTTAGTAAACGCTTTAGTAAGAGATTACCAATAAATATAATGTGTATTTGTATGTGTAATGTGACATACCTACAATATTCATGGAAGGATTGGAAGGTATGGAATATTCATACATATCTAATATATAAAATTCTCGTGTCACAGTTTTCGTTGCCATACTCCTCCGAAACGGCTTGACCGATTTTTACCAAATTTTATATGCGTATTCAGTAGGTCTGAGAATCGGCTACTATCTATTTTTTATGCGTCTACCAGTTGTATTTCTCCCAATACACGGGGTACAAAGGCGACTTATTATGGCGAAACGAATGTTTGCCGGGACAGCTAGTTTATGTATATATTCGATGAACCTCGACAAGAATTGTCCGTATGAAATTTGTCGACTACCCGTGCAAACCCGGGGTCGATCGCTAGTATTATAATAAGTACTTAGATGTACCTATAGAGAATGTTGCCATTCGCACAAGTCTAGGGATATGCAGCAGCTGCGAAGTACAGATAAGGCAATAGGCTCTCGCTACCTGATTATTCGGTAATAGGGTATTTCTGCGAAATTGGCATCATACGGATTGCTTTGGGTTCACGATGAATGAGGTCACGGGTATACAAATTGCCGGAATGCTGTTGTGGTGGACTGATAGCTAGCTAATATCGATTTTTATTATGTGCTGTAAAAATAGTAGTACTAGATGTACCTACTTACTTATGTCTTTTTTTATTTGGACATACGCAAGCGTTTGACCACTATCCTGGGTGGTGTTGCTGCGTTGTGGTCTACGATGGAGTACACTCGCCTATTATACAGGATGTCCCAGAAGTTGACGTCAAGCCGGAACCGGATGGTAAGGCAACTCACACCAGTTATCAGAAAAACATAAAAAAAAAATCTAACTTGCATGTTTAAAAAATTATGGGCATTTAAAAAAAAAGTCTTTTGACTCTTGTTGCAACAAATCTTTAGATTTTCCAATATATATGTTTTTTGTTATGTGACCCTGAATAGTGCCACTGTTTATGGACATCAAAACTTCAAAACGAACTGCTCCAGTTCGGATGAAAATAAGACGTTTTTAAAAAAATAAATTTAGAAATACCCAATTTGCTCAGATTCAACTGACTGTACTGAAAAACAAATGTACTGTGTTTTTTTATATTTTTCTGATAACTGGTGTGAGTTGCCTTACCATCCGGTTCCGGCTTGACGTCGACTTTTGGGACACCCTGTATACCTGGGGGTCAAGTGTGCTACACTCTCGTAGTTGCATTGCTCTGGTATCGTAGCGGGAAACGATGTACATCGCTGTTTTACTACGAATGGCAGTGAAATGAAAGTAACAAAATCACTCCAGCTCACCCGTGACTTGAAGTTACTTAGACTAAACTGCGCAGGCCTTTACTCCGGAAGTCATTATTTCACAACTAGTTGACGTCCCGCGATTTCATTCGCGTAGTAATTTCTATTCAAAAATACTTCAGCCAAGTTTTTGAATCATAACTCCAAAATTAACGTTTTTTGTCATATAAACTTCTACCCCCCTTTTTAGCCCTTTGAAAGGTAAATTTTGAAAAATCCTTTCTTATCTCACGTAAACATCATAAAAGGAACCCTTGTATAAAATTTTCAGCTTTCTAGGGTAAAGGTTTTGGGCTGGGCGTTTTATATATATACCGAAATGGTTCGCACTATAAAAGTCCACGAACAGCGCTTTTCGTGCATTACAGTGTTTAAGTAAAATAAAAGAAAAAGAATATAAAAAACTCATTGCATTCTGTATTCTACATTCATTATGCATACAGGGTATAATCGTTAAGTGTGGCCAGGCAAAAATTATGGTCTGGCCACACTTAAAGATTACACAGTGTATACTATAAAACGCAACAAAAATATAAGGAAAATGTAATGTATTCCTTTATCGGGTAGTCGGCTAACAACTATTTTTCAACTTTCTACCTTCCTTTTTATCAGTTTGGTAGATTTTTTTTCCCGGTCAGCTAAAACGTACGACTACACAGCACGTTCAATGATCAAATCAATAAAATGTAGCAGAAACGAACTGTTAAAATTCTATTGGTAGGTAAGGGACCTTAAGAAGGCACATTAAGAAAATAATTTTACAAAGTTGTCGACTTTTCTTCCCCACGCCGAGGGTTCAATGTCATAAAATTTGATTAAGTATGCGTCTCACAACTTTCACACTTCTTGTAACAAGCGTTTACGCTTTTCACTGTGAAAAAGGTGAAGGAAAAGTGGGTATGTAAAGTGCGAAAATACGTGACGAAGAAATCGAGCGCCGCGTTTAATATAAAACTACATGCTTTGGAGACGAAAAGGAGTGCGAGTTTTTATATTTATTGAGTCCCTTCACTTTGTGAGACAACGGCCGTTTAACATCTCAATTATTGGCAGATTCAAACGCGGTAGATAGTGGCAAATCATCGCTGTTTAGGTTTCACAATACCAATATTTTAATTATATTACAATAATGATGAGTGTAAAATATTGAGTCCCTTCACTTTGTGAGACAACGGTTTTTTAAGTGCTTGTTGTATTACTGGCGTACACCAATACGCTACGCGACACCCTTAAGCCTAGCCGTTTAACGTCTCAATATGGCAGATTCAAACGCGGTAGATGGTGTGGCAAATCATCGCTGTTTAGGTTTCACAATACCAATATTTTAATTATATTATAATAATGTAGAGTGTAAAAGGACCCCGAGCAATGGTCTTAGAAACGTTGTTGGGCTTGTCAATATTAACAATTTTTATTATGACGACAATATGAGGAAACATGTGGATTGATTTTTTTCCCTCTGGAGGAGAAAATTTGTCTATTTTGTATGGAGATGAAATTTTTTTGCGTTTCCTGTAGTGAAAGTTGTTCATTTTGACAAACCCAACAATATTTCTAAGACCATTTCTCGGGTCCTTTTACACGGAGTATGAAATTGAAGACCTAAATGATTAATTCATCACTGACGTTTCATCTCCCAGCCCTTGATCCCAGAAAGTTGAAACTTTGCTCAGGGCGGGGTTCTTTTTATTGGATTTTTCAAAATTCATCCTCTAAGGGGGTAATCTTGGGGGCGACAAGGAGTTCCTGGTTAAACTCGGTTCTTTTTACTTTAAAATTATTAATATTATAATTAACTATAATTAACAGGACGTATATTAAGCCGCGTATTGGGAGAAATACATGTGCTGTCATTATTTGGATGCCCCAAACCAAAAAGGGCTATCTACCCCTATTTCCTTCGATCACGACAACACGCGAGAATGTTTAGACCAATTTTGTTGTGTTTGTTGTTTGTCAGGAAAAGGTTATGGAAAAAATAAAAGGAAATCAATATTAATGTTAATTATTAAGGAAAAATATACTAATGGGAAATCAATATTAATGTTGTCAACTTATACAACAGTTTGTTAGTATTTAGCGTCGTACATTTGACCAACTTTGTAGCGTACTCTTATGATGAGTATGAGTGGATTGGTAATACGATCCGAAGGTGGTATCCAATAAGGCGAGCATTGCATTCGAATGGCAGCCTGTCGCAGGTCGACGCAGG
This sequence comes from Conopomorpha cramerella, assembly GCA_012932125.1. NCBI lineage: Eukaryota > Metazoa > Arthropoda > Insecta > Lepidoptera > Gracillariidae > Conopomorpha > Conopomorpha cramerella. The sequence continues at coordinate 9,587 of SJJU01016205.1, forward strand.
CCTGGACGCCTTGGCCCGAGCTGATCTTGTAAAGTCCTTTTATACCACTGAGGTACCATAGCACTAAAGTAAGTAGTAACATAAATTTCACAAGACACATACATAGCATGGCAGCAACAAGTATCCAGCCCTACATTCGCAAATAGTAAATACTTACTATTCAATGCACGACTATACGACCAGCTTAAGTTGATATCTTCTGCTTCTACAATAACTCTCTGCAGCTGGACTTCACAAAATAGTCGTGCATATGGGTGTTTAAAGACGTCAACAGCAAAAGGTTGTGTGAACAGGTATTCACGGTAAGCCTAACTTGACCTCAATTTCCCGAGAGATTTTCAGTATGGAGCGTGTTGAAACGGCAGGTTGTATTCGCCACTCTTTCCCCCTTCTATTTATTATTGGCCTTATGTTTGCTTTA
>SJJU01016206.1:0-11351 GCA_012932125.1 Conopomorpha cramerella
CCGTTATGGATACCCCACCGCTAACGGAGACAGCGGCGGGGTTATGTGGGACTCGCACCCACTAAAACCCCACGGTGACCACTTCCGCGTTATTGCCGGGGCCCCCGGAACAGCCTTAGCCACTACGTCCAAGGGTGGCCCCAGCCGCGCTAGGCCCTCGCGGACCGGCACCGGAATGGGGGCGATCTACGCACCCCCAGCGCACGATGTCGTACGGCGGTAACAGGGTCACCACGCTACCGCCGTCGCCACTCAGGGGCCGTGAATGACGCGCGGCGGTTTAGAATAAAAAACAAGTTCAATATAATATCAAAAAAGTAAAAAATTAAACCCTTTCGGAAAAAGTGGACGTTTCAAGATATAGTTAATTTATAAAAGTGGTAATTTCTAGAAGCGGCCATTTATAGAAGTGGTCATTTGTAGAAGTGAATATTTAAATATGTGGTCAATTCTAATTGTGGTCCTAAACCACCGATAGGCACCTAAACGCAAAATAGGCACGTTGGTTGCCAAGTTGTGGATAATGCCTAGACAAACTAACTCTGTCGTCTTTCTTGACATTCCTACTTTGGTTTCTGAGGACATACATTTTGGATAGTTGAAAAATAACAACAAATATAATAAAAAAAATACTGTATTCATAAAACATAATAAGGCTTGTCAACCGCGAACAGCTGTTTCTCTGATGATGGGCGTGAACACTCCGTGCTTCGGGATTGGTAAGCGGTTGTGTATGTCTGGTACCACCTGAAAGAGGAAAAAAAAACATGATTTAGGTATAGGATATTCCCTCGGGTTAATTTAGTACCTAGCTGTAACTGACCACTGGAACGTGGAGAATGCAATGGGAGGTTTTCTGACAGGTGGCTTATTACAGTTCTAAGATATGTCAATAGATGGAACTACCTAGATAGGGTTGTCATTTCATATTTAAATTTTTTGTTGAGAATTCTAAAATTAGTTTCTCCTTAAGATCACGTCTGATTAGCGCCATCTGTGAGATGTTTTGGAACTACTTTTGACATATTTGTAGCTATCAGAAAACCTCTCATTATGTAAGGACTAGGTGACCCGGCAAATGTTGTTTTGCCAATTTATGAAATTAAATGAAATACGTTGATTTATACAAAGCACATTACATTGAACAAAGAACAGCATTGAGGTACCGAGTCCTATCTTATACATAGAAGAGAAGCACGAAATGCAACATAGGAATAAATAAATAAATAATTGCAATCTAAAATGTACTTGATCCCTAGACACTTTTGATGTGTGTACTTCAAATTTACAACAGCTCATAATCTTTGGTATCTTTACGTGATACGTAATCTATTATATAAAAATCAAAGCCACTTTTCGTTGTCACGGCATAATTCCGGAACGGGTGGACCGATTTCGCTAATTCTCACTAACGACAGCAGAAGGTTCTTATGAAAGAAAAAAATTACATCACACTGCTGGGCACAGGCCACCTTAGATGTTCATATTAATAGTTAAGACAGGACAACGTCTATCGAGTCCACTAGTCTATTATATAGAAATTAAAGCCACTTTTCGTTGTCATGTCATAACTCCGGAACGGGTGGACCGATTTCGCTAATTCTTTCTTTGTTGTGCTTATTAATGACAGCAGAAGGTTCTTATGAAAGAAAAAAATGACATCCACTGCTGGGCACAGGCCACCCTGGATAAGATAAGACAGGACAACGTCTGTCGAGTCCACTAGTAAGTTTATAAATCTTAATATCTTCAATCTAACGGTGTAAAGTACATAGTCCTAAAATTGCACTGCCGACATTTTTAATTGGGTGCATCGATTTTTTTGTTCTGTTTCTTTTTCATACTAACTACAAACTAGTTTCATAATAATGCATTTGATAGGTTTTAAACTTGTAAGTTACTAATAATGTCATTAGCCTACCTCAGTGGCGTGCACAACATATAGACAAAAAGACACTGCCTACCTTAGTATTTTGGCTACCCGACCTAATAATATAGTTATTGCTACATTTTCTTTTGTTGTACTCACGACATAGGCTAACGAAGACTCTGTGTTTTGTAGGTAAGTATATAGGTGGGCTAAACGTATATTTCGTAAAGACAAGTTACCTATACATAGGTGTCAATCCTTGGGGATTACTGCCTACCTTGTCGTAAAAGCCAGTGCACGCCACTGGCCTACCTATCGAATTAGCACTGCTGTATGAATATGTTAAGTGTTGAATAATAAATACCTTAATCCTAATCTCTCGCGGCATAAACTCGTGGAAGAAATCGTAGAAGTCGTAGTGTGTGTGAACGACGTCGAGCCGCGCCATTTCCACCTTCAGCTCGTCGATGATGTCGCGGGGGGCGACGTCGTGTCGACGCACGTACTTTGTGAAGTTGTAAATGGTTTCCACCAGCTTCTCGGCACGGACTCGCGCTTTGTAGTCGTATCTGTGGAAACGGAGAAGACCTTTAGGTTAAATCGTCATGTATACGGAGTGTAAACGGACCCCGAGCAATGGTCTTAGAAACGTTGTTGGGCTTGTCAAAATTTATTAAGTTTTGTTTTGTTTTTAATGCTAATGTGCCTGTATCTTTTATTTCTGTTTTTATTCTTAATTATGTGTCTTGTGTGTCGAAATAAATATTTCATTCATTCATTCGTCAACATGAACAACTTTTATTATGGCGACAATGCGTGGTTATGAAAAAAAAATTTTTCTTCTCCATACAAAATAGATTTTTTGGCCTCGGGAGATGACATTTTGTATGGGGATAAAAAAATTTTTTTTCGTTTCCCCACATTGTAGTCAGAATAAAAGTGGTTCAAGACTGTCGGCGTTCTACTTAATTTCGAATGGTTCATTACAATACAATTAATTAAAAGTTGGCTCTTATGTTCAAGCTTTCATCATCAGCCCATACTTGTCCACTGCTGGACATAGGCCTCTCCAATTGCTCGCCACTGTGTTCTGTTTTCGGCTTCTCGCATGCAACTTCTGCCAGCCATCTTGCGCATATCATCACCTTGCCTGAGGGCGTCCTACACTCCGTTTGCAGTGACGCGGTCTCCACTCGAGATCTCGTTTGCCCCATCATGCCGGTCATCGGTTCTACGGCTAATATGTTCAAGCTTTAGAATCGACAATTTTGCCACAAACCACACTTTAACCGAACATGTGTTTAAGCTTTTGACCGCCGGAAGATTAAATTAGTTTTCACGATTTTGAAAAAGCAATAACGGTTAGAAACAGACCCCGTCACATCCGATTAATGACGCAAAATTTCACTAGCCCATGTTTTGGGTTGGGCATGGATAAGGATCTGGATTTGCATGTTCATATTTCACAGACACTTACCAAGTCAATCTGAACTTGTATCATCATAAGTAGAAGGCAAAATATACGTAGAAGGTCACATGACCTCCACTGCTGGACGAGGGCCTCACCAATGATTTCCATGGTCATCGACCCTCCTCCATCCCATGCTGAAATTTAGCGTTATACGGGCGAAACTTTGGGCCGATCGTTGCGCGCACACAGTCCCGACTATAGGCCGCGACGGCGTGCGCAAGGCGTCCGACCCGACAAACTTGTGTCCATGGTCAATTGGGGGGAAATGCCATAATCGCCACGCGTGGCAGCCGGGTTGACGATCGCAGTGGTGTTGTGGTTTAACTCACAGAGGGCGCTGCTGCCCGTCCTCTGGAGGGTTACGTCGGTCGCCTCGCCGCGACCCCCAAGACGAGAAATGTTGGTCTGGGGTGACACATTGACATATATATATAAATATATATAAATTAGCTACTCACTTAGGTTCCAGTTTCGTCTCCAAGAATTTGTAGAGACGCTTCGTGATCCATGAAGCGTTACTGGGCATAAATCTCTTGGGTGGTTTATACTGCATGTCTTTCAACACTTCCATGGGTAATATGCCAAGTGGTACGGCTGAAGGTTTGACTTTGTTGTTAGCTTTGGGCACAGCCGGTTTCGACTTGCGCACACCCAAAGGTTTGCTTGAAATATTGTAATGGTTTAAAACATCCTTTGACTGCACTTTTAGAGAACTTCGGACAGTACTTTCCTGTAATGACAAAATTGACAATCTGAATGAGACTCATAAAATAATACTGTCATTAAATATCATAGCAGCTCAAGGTTAGCCAATGGGCTATGGAGGATCCTAGGTATAAAAAAAACGGATCATGTCCGAAATCCGAAATCTGGATTGCAGGTGTTGGGAGTAGCGACCGCCAAACTAAAGTGGAACTGGGCCGGCCACGTCTGTCGTATGTACTCCAACCAGTGGACGAAAATCGTCACCGGAAGCGAGGCCGGCTCAGGAGATGGCGGGACGACCTGGACCGACACCTTCCGGGGTAGCGGGCGGTGCCCCAAAATAGGCTATTATTGCAAGTCCATCTAATAAGAGACAGAAATTAAAATTTAAAAAATAAAAAAAAAATAAATACACTTCACGCCTTTTAATCCCAAAGCGGGGTAGGCAGAGGCACTTGCTTAATAAACAAATACCCACGGTTCACCAAGCGTATTTAACCCAACGTGATAGGGGGTGAGCCCATCGCAGTTATAGGGTTCACACACCTTGTGGTGTGCGGGTTTCATCACGATGTTGTCTTCACCGTACGAGCGTTGCGTTGCGTACATAGGCTCTGAAAAAGAGTCCCATTGGTACACGTCCAGTAGCCGGACTCGAACCCGCGACCTCCCGGTTACAAGTCAAGTATCCGACCAACTAGACTACAGACGCTCTTTTTTTTTTCAAAAAATTCTTACCATTTTTTGTTTCCTTTCCAAAGTGTCCTTCTTCACTTTCTGCAAGTACATTTCTAGCGTCGTCTGCCTCGTCCTTCGAGACACCTCATGGTCGGACTCGTCAGTCGTGTTAACAACGTCGTCGTCATTCGGTATCGATACATCTGAATTAATTTCTGTCGAATTTGCTTGAGGTACTTTAATATTATCAGGATTAATGTACTCGTTGCCAAACGTCTGTCTCTGAGCTGATTTTTCCATTACTAAAGCTCTCAAAGACTTGCGCGGAGTGAAGTCCTTGCCAAATGTTTGTCTTATTGTTTTCTTCGTGACTCTGTGGGAATCCCAGCCTGAGCCTTCTGCGCTTGAGTTTTTGCTGCCATCGACACCAAGGCTTTCTCTTATACTTGGTGCCAAACTCATTTTCATCATACTTTTAGTTTTCCTAATACTGGTGTTCCGTCCTTGCGGCTGCATCTCAAATGAATTGTTTTCATTGTTAGTTTTGTCACGTAGAACAGCTTCGGGTGATTTGACTTTACTCTCGTTATGCTTCTTCTTACGGTATCGACCGGTGGTATCGTGTGTTACATTAGGATATTCAGATTTGTCATTTGGCTCATTGTTTCTATCTTCATCCAATTTTTGTTCCACGTCATCAACTTCTGCTTCATTTTCACCAGACTCCACTTCTTGGGCTTCGCTTTGGCTCTCTTCTTGTTCACTTTCGGACTCAATCACTTGTTCTTCGTGAACATCCGAATTGTCAATTTCTTCTTCGTCAGATTGTTCATTTTCTTCTTCAATTTCCTCTTGTTCGTCGGAGTGTTCAATTTCTTCATCCATTTCTTCTTGTTTATCAGATTCTTCATTTTCTTCATCCATTTCTTCTTGCTCATCAGATTGTACATCTTCTTGTTCCATTTCTTCTTGTTCGTCGGATTGTTCATTTTCTTCCTCTTGATCTTGTATTTCTTCTTCTGCAACAGACTGTTCATTTTCTTCTTCTTCTTGTACTTCTTCCATCTGATCAATACCTTCCTGATCCTCTGTTTTGGATTCTTCTTGTACAGCATCAACTTCTTCTTGTTCGTTTTGTAAATCATTTTCTCGATCCTCGGAATTATTTATTACGTCATCTTCTTCGGCACCTCTGTCTTCTTTTTGCATTCCATCATCAACTTCTTCGATTTCTTGTTGTTCAGGCTCTGGCTCCAGTACTTCTTTTTCTCTAAATTCAGACTTTTCTACATCTTGTTCATGTACTTTGTGTTCTTCAGTAACATTGACTTCTTTTTCGATTTTTTCCTTTTCCCCAACTTTCGTGTTATTTATTTCCTCTTTATTTACTGTGTCTTCTTCAACGTCATCTTCTTTTTCGATATCATCTTGTTGTGCGTCTGATACGTGTAATTCGTTTTCACTAACTTCAGAGTTGTTTTGTTCAGCTTCCGATTGTTCTTGTTCATCCTGCACTTCTGATTCTTGTTCTGCCTCAGATTCTTCTATTTCTTCTTCTACTAGGGACTCTTCTTGTACTTCGGATTCATCCATTTCATTTTCTACTTCCGATTCTTCCACATCTTCTGGAGCTTCCGAATCTGCCTCTTGTACTTCCGACTCGTCCACGTCTGCTAGCACTTCCTCCTGTTCCACAACTTCAATTTCCTGGACTTTGGATGTTTCAATGATTTCTTCTTCGTCTGCATTACCTACTTTTTGGTTTTCATCTTGTCTCACTGTCGAGCCGTTCATTTCTTCTTCTTTTTCCAGAACTTCTGAATCTTCTTCAACTTCCGATTCTTCTACGTATTTAAGTACTTCCATATGTTCTACCTTATCATGTTCCACTAGGCCCTGATCTTTTTGTTGAGCTACCGACACTACTGCTTCTTCTTCAACACGCGAGTTGTCGGTTGCTCCTTCTTGCTCATTAATTCCTGACTCTGGCACTTCTTCCATCCGTTCGGGTATATTTTGATCAACTGATACGGATTTATTTATAACATCATTTTCACCTTTCTGTGCAACACTTCTAGTTTTGTGTACTTCGGAATTTTCCACTTCATCTGGTTCATGTTCCGCAGATTCCTCTTTGTCATCTTCTGGATCTTGCACCTGGGTTGTTATCATTTCCTCCAATTGTTCCATCATTGTTGACGATGGCAAAACTTTCCAATCATCCATTTCCAAATCAGTTGCATATGAAATTCTGCTAGCGCGTCCAACATTGTCACTTCTCTTTGGAAAGGGAAATAAATTGTCTTGCATTTCAGGTTGTTCATCTTCACTTTCAGCTACAATGAAATCAGCAAACATGTTCTTTCTTTTTGTTCCTGGACGGTTACCAAAAAGAGTACGAGCCTGGACTTGAACATCGGCATTATTGAGCTCTTTAGTTTTATTCCCAATGGTTTTGTTTGGTGAAATTGTCAATAACGCAGATGGAAATACTGTCTTAGTCTTTTCAACAGACCTTTGGAACAAATTCTTGGCTCTAGCATTTTCATCAATTAATGTTTTGTTGGTGGAAGTATTTATAAAATCATTAGGGAATATAGATTTTGATTTGGACACTTTATTTGTTCCAAATAGCTTTTTAGAAGTCACTTCTGGTTCAATATTAATGGCTGTTTTATTTACTGATGTGTTAATAAGGTTTGATGGGAAGATAGATTTCTGTGGAATTTGACCAAATAATTTTTTAGGACCAATATTTTCTTGAAGTTCAATTTGTGTCTTTTGTAATTTTGCTGTTGAGTCTCTCCTGCTTACGATTTTACCAAAATTCTTATTTCGTGGTATATTCTCTTTTTGTGTAAACAGCTTTCGTTGAGGTAGGACGATACTTCCGATTGATTCACTTCCACTGCTGTCTGGCAGATCCAGAGTTAGATTATTCTTTCCTTGGCTGAAACAGTTTACATATTTTTTGATTATTAATACTAATATTATAAAAATCTATGTTTGTTAGGATGGATGTTTTTTACTCTTTCAATCATAATAATATAGCTTAAATTTCCGATCCAATAGGGGACTGAGACGGATCTCCATTTGTCATCAACCAGGCAAACCTCTGTCGCTTCTTCCACATCTATACATCTCTCCTACATAATTTCGGGTTGTAAGTACTCATACTATTCATAAGTAAATATTGAACAAACCTCAGTATTTCAACTTCCAACTCTTCAACAACATTGTCCATGATTGGTTCCTGATTGGTGTTCAGGGCTTCTATTACATCACGGGAGTTGTCATTCAGCTTCTTCCACCAGCTTTTACCTGTAATGATTAAATGCTGGTTTAGTGCGTATACATAAAGCAAGTAGGTAACTAGCGCCGATCACTGGTAGTTGGCACTTACATTATTTCTAAGAAATATACCGTTCAGAGCTGCATGTAGCTAAAATAAAAAATGATTTGTAATGTTTCGTGAACAAATAAAAAAAAATGTTTTTCTCCTTTTTTAAGCTTATAAGGTGTTATGTAGTTAACAATACAGAGTTCAAGCATATTCTATTTGATTCACAGTTATGTAGTAATGAAGACTTCTATTAAAATGAGGACACTAGAATACTAACAATATAATAATACCCCAGGATTTACAGTGGAAGTTAAGGAACTGAACCAAACAAATCTAAGCATCATCAACAAACCCAACATAAAGACAAACAAAGTCAGCATTGCCATATGTAAACATACACTGGTCTAACAATATTATTCGGCTAAGCAAAAAATAATAAAGGCTTATATAGTGGGCATAAAAACTGGCCACTACCCCTATGAAATAAATGTTTTTTTTAATTTAGGATTTACAAACAGCCCAGTATGCAGAGCATACATGGAGGCAGAGTAGACAATGAAACACATCCTATTTGGAGTGCCAGGATGTGGAAAGATAGGGCAGCCCATCTAGGACCCAGACGGTCCCTACTGGAGAATGTCAAGGACACAAAGGGTTTGTTGAGGTTCCTCAAGGAACTGCTGGTTGGAGTAGCGCCACCCAAACTATTCAAATTGCAACCACTAGCATTGAATGTGGTGCTGCAGAAATGCCCTGTATCATCTACATCTACAGATCTAAGGATAATAATCTTAATCTAAAAACAAACAAAGGAATAGGATGGATTTTCTCAGAGGTTTGAAATATAATAAAAATATCTAGGTCTGTAGTGATGCACATCACAAGTATTCCAGGTAAAATGCCTGAGCACGGTAGAAGCCAGTAATGCCATTGAACAAAAGCATATAATGAATCTATACTAATATTATAAAGCTGAAGAGTTTGTTTGTTTGAACATGCTAATCTCAGGAACTACTGGTTCAAATTGAAAATGTCTTATTTTGAGTAGACCATTTATCGAGGAAGGATTTAAGCTATATATAACATCATGCTGCAACTATTACGAGCAAAGAAATAATGGAAAATGTGAAGAAAACGGAGAAAAACATTCATCCTTGAGGGCTTCCATTGCGTGCGCTGCAAAAATGGTTCAAGATACCAAAAATGAAAGAAATACTCCTCTTGAAATGATCTAAAAAAATGTCCACAACAGTAAGATTAACTCACTACAACCATTATCATGGGAATCAAATTTGGTCTAAATTAATGCATTATTTGTTATAATATTATAAAGAGGAAAGAATTGTATGGATGGATGGATTTGTAACAAATAAAAGCTACTTGACGAAGGAAATAAAAAAAAACCGAGTTACACTGAGTGGTACAGCTAGTGTAAAATAAAACGCCTAGACATAAGAAACAATCGCAAAAACATTATGTATGTTGAAGGCAGAAATCAAACCTGCAACATTATGTCCTATATTCTCGGAAGTTACCTGTATTGTTTTATTTATGCATCTGATCCTTATCTTTCTTCTACTTACAAATTAAGGTTGATACACTTCAGCTCTACTTACACTAATTTATGATTTGATTAAAATTCATAATGGAGCATATTTTCTTTGCTTTTGGTCTCTTCCTTTATTTGACATTAATTATTGTATATACACTGAAGGATAATCCATTACAAAGGTTCATAAAAAATGTGACAGTTCCTATCTCACATCTTACAAAAATCAGTTGACTATTTATGTTCAGAATAGAAATTAACAGAACTCTAAAATCATAGCAAGTTACGATTCATACATTTGCATAACTATGGCAGAACAAGTAAGTGGCCTATCGGCTTTAGCAGATTACAACATTAAGTTAGACTTCTTATATTAATGTGAAAAGTAAAAAATTATCATCATTATTTACGAGTTTCCACTTTAATGTAGTAGATCAGATTCTTGGTCAATTCCATGAGCCTACTTATAGTAATAATACATTTTTAACATTAACTTACGCCTCGGTTCTTCAATATCCGTGTCGTCTGTTAAAACTGAGCGTCCAGTCACTGGCGAAAGGGCAAAACTATTCATGTTATCATTCTTAAATTGGGACACAATCGTTGACAATCTCCCAGAAGCGACGGAGCGAGCTGGTGAGCCCAGACTCCGTGAGAACCTGCCCCTGCTTCGTCGAGGTGTCACAGCACCTTGGGAACGCGCTGGTGATGGTATACGGGATGGTCTAGAGGACATTTCTATGCTGTTTCAACAAGGTCAATCACAAAACATTTAACGGTTCACTTTTCGCCACAAATCTTCTACCAACTTTAAACTTATGTTATAATGTTATGCCATTTTATACTTTTCACATCCGCATACTTATTTACATTACATTCGAATTAAATTAGAGATAATCTTGTGTTTTCTAGTCTGTACATCAACAACAAATTACCGTTTATTTTGAAACTTCAAAAACGTTCCTTTCATAAAAACATAGCGCTTTGATTCAGAGGGCTAATAGCCAACAAAATATTTTTGTTTTAAGTGACTACCTGCCTATTTTGAAGATTTTTTCCTCTTTTTTGTAAAAGAGAGCGTATAATACAATTTTTGTTTTAATATCAGAAGATATTAATAATTGTTCAAATATTTTATTTTTGTATTTTATAAATTATTTCAGAGTTGCAGCGTAATGGAACGTGAGGCACGTTCCGATTTGGATTAGTCGCGCTCGGGCACACGCTGTGTTCCAAAAGGTTTCGAATACAATGTGATGTGAAATAATGTGAATTATTAATATCCGTTGCGTGGATTTTTTTAAACATTTCGTCGCTTAATACCCCGTTCGCGTCCCGTCCTACGTCGAAACGAACCTTCGATAATATTAGGCCCCTTCTCAAAATGTGTCTCATACAAAATTTCCGTATACAAAATGTCCCTTTCTCATAATGTCCCATGGTGAATTTTCAATAAGTATTTAGTATCTTTACTCCTTTTAGAGGATTACTGGCAACTTCAAGACGAAATGATTTAATTACAGTAATCTTATATTTTTCCACGTTAAAGCTGTATGTGCATGAATAAACCAACGCGAAATGAGGTACTTCCTTTGACGTTTTTCTGACAGATTTTCGGACTGAGAACTGTCATTACTGTCAAACTTTGTTTGGAAAGTATGACAGTTTTCCACCCGAAAATCTGTCAGAAAAACGTCAAAGAAAATTCCCTATTCAAACATTAGATTGTTATTAA
>SJJU01016208.1:0-11326 GCA_012932125.1 Conopomorpha cramerella
TGAACCCTAATAACGGCGATGGGCTCACCCCCTGTCACGTTGGGTTAAATACGCTTGGTGAACCGTGGGGATTTGCTTTAGCAAGTGCCTCTGCCTACCCCTCTTTGGGATTAAAGGCGTGAAGTGTATTTATATTATTTATTTTATTTAAAACTTCAATGAATGACGCGAATATTTACGCGAACCAAACGGTTTGCGTCCACTTTCATAGTGTGAACCGCCAGGATGACTTGCCGGAGTCTGTGTTTCCTGCGCAGTACAATCTGAAGGTCTTCAAGTCACTGGGGTATATAGGTAGCTAATGAATAAGTGTGCTCCATCGTAGATCACATCGCTGCTTAACATCAGGCAGGATGGTGGTCAAACGCTTGTTCATAGTGTTTAAAAAAAAGATATAATTCTGTAAGTAAGTAATTAATACCTAAAAGGTCCGTACATGTTTCCCGTACTGGCATGAAACTATGTTTCTCGTATTGAGAGCCGATCAAATCAAATCAATTTTTTTATTTCTCTATTGTTATAAGTGCTATTACAAACAGATATACAGTAGTATAACACAAAGCTTGATGAGTCATTTATGATTTAAAAACAAAAGTAAACGTCCCCGGTTCGATTTAATTTCTTTTACTGGCCAGTAGAACCGGGCAAGTGGCATCTTTTCAAATCGTCAGACTTACATCTAAGTACTAACTCTCTCTGGCTGGAGTAATGTAAACGTTGCTTGTTCGGGCTGAAGCTGGTGCTAGAGAGATACTAAAGCGAAGCTAGAGAGAAGCTTGAGCCATTCAAGTGACAGAGTGTGTAAGTTTACCCCATGATCTCGCACAAACATCGCTCCATCATCCTGGCATTTTAAAGTAAAATATCAAACATCTGGGTTGTTTGGGCATATGGAGAGAATGGATGAATGTAATGGGCCGGGTGAGTAGAGGTCGCCCCAGAAGGACATATAAAGACCAGATTGGTGATGTCCTGACCGAAGGTGGCGTGAAAAGTACTCGAAACCGGAGGTCATGTATGAAAAGATGTATGAAATGTAGATGAAGCAAAAGGGGTATGTCAGGATCGTGACAAATGGAGATCTGTAGTCTCTGCCTACCCCTCTGGGAGACAGGCGTGAAGTGTATGTATGTATGTATGTATCAAACTTAAGGCCTATGTATACCTACAGCGATGGACCGAAATAGACTATTTCATTCTGGAATTCCCACGGGAACGAAATAGACGGGATAAACCGTCAGCAACATAACTGCTTAGTGTTACAAGACCCACTTCATCCTGACAAAGCGTATTCGCTCCAAACAAACAGTTCCATTGAAGTTACTAATCGATGAACGGTTAAATAAGAACGAGCCCGCATTGTTTCCTAACGCGATACGTTCGATTTTTTTTGGTATTCCCCTCAAAATGTAACGTTCTTTGCGGTTTTTTGTTACACACTTTCGTTTATCCGCGTTTATTCCGTGCAACCCATACCATTTAGTAATAAGCCGGGAATAGCGTAGTTCGCCAACGACGATTTTTAATGATGTTGTCTACGATGAAACTCACTTGCTTATTAGCAGTGGCGTGCACACCATATAGGCAAAGAGATACTGCCTACCTCAGTATTCTAGCTTTACGACCTAATAATACAGTTATTGCTAGATCTTTTTTGTTGTACTCACGACATAGGCTGACAAAGGTCCTGTGTTTTGTGGGTGAGTAGGTAGGTACCTATATTTCGTAAAGACAAGCTACATGTACATATGTGTCAATCCGTGAAGATTACTGCCTATATTGTCGTAAAAGCCAGTGAATGCCCGCCACTGTTTATTTGGTAGGTATCACCATTTACTTGAAGACGTGTCCAGACTAGGTATTGCGCAGCAAAAAATGCACAGATTCCGGCAAAAAAATTTCACGCTTCGCACTAGAGAAGTCGAAGCATATCGTTAGAAATTTAAGACGCAATTCACTTGGCATCAATCCCAGTTATAAAAGAACAACTTAGTTTCTAACTTTATTTTTATTGCACTATGAACAAGCGTTTTACCACCATCCTGCTTGATGTTAAGCAGCGATAAGTAAAAAAAAAATTATAACGTCGGTGATATTCTGAAACCGCGGAACTAACAGTATTTAAAACCGCGTAAGGTAGGTGCAGTGAATTTTACAGGAACGAGGAAAAACATAATATTTACTAAACCACATGACTTTCTATTCTTTAAACGTTTAAATTCTCAAATTATATTATTCTTCCTGGTATTGTAGGCATTAGTTATGTTAAATATGTATTAATTAAATAGTAAATCTAGATTTTGCTAGGTTTGTAAATACGCGGTTTTAAACACTGTTAGTTCCGCGGTTTCAGAATATCACCGACGATGTCAAATGTTTACATGTCACAATGTTAGCTACCGTACTCCTCCGAAACGGCTTTACCGATTTTACCAAATTTTATATGCGTATTCAGTAGGTCTGAGAATAGGCTACTATCTATTTTTTATGCAACTACCAGTTGTATTTCTCCCAATCCACGGGGTACAAAACCAAATTATTATGGCAATACAAATGTTTGCCGGGACAGCTAGCCGGGCAAACATTTGTATTATGTAATTATCGCGGAAATGACTTAGCCAATAATCTTTTTCATTATGTTTTTATCGCCCCCAGAAAATAAAAGGAAACCGGATACTTTGAAGTTAGGAAAATTAATAATAAGCAATTATGAATAAATTTTCATTTATTTTTTTTCGTGACGCTCTGTAACAATTAGCTCGTACTGAAATTGTGATGTAGGATATAACTGTTTATTTCATCTTTAGGTATAAGGCGACTGTCCAGTTATGATTTGTGTCTGGGTGAACGCCCAGATAAATAAAACTACCTATTTATGTGCCTATCATCCACACATCTGGGAAAAACATATTTTCATCAGATGAGGTGATGAATCTTAGTATCAAAAAAGTACTTACTTTTGTAAAGACGTTAAACATTGATATTGAACTTTAAAGGATTAACCAGGCGGCGATCACAATAGATCAGCGATGGTCGCAGTGATACTGGGCACAACAGGGCCCTGCAGAGCCACACAACAACAAAAAAATGTGCCTATACAGTTTCGCCACAATAGTGATAGTAAAATTAATAAATAAATAAATATTTTACAACAACACACACATTGCTTTCATCGTAAGTAGCTAAATTACGCGTGTTATGGAAATCAGGCAGCGGCATGTACTTATATATTTTTTCTTCTTTTACACATATATATTATACTAGATGTCCCGGCAAACATTTGTTTTGCCATAGGGAGTCGCTTTTGTACCCCGTGGATTGGAAGAAATACACCTTTTAAACCTTCCCTGGACTTCCACGTGTAAATCAAGACCAAAATCAGCCAAATCGATCCAGTCGTTCTCGAGTTTTAGCCAGACTAACGAACGGCGATTCATTTTTATTTATATAGATTATAAATAGAACACACTACCAACGAGCGCCCAAGGACTAGCGGCTTAATAATAAAAACACTACATTATTTTTTAAAGAAACACACACTGACATTATAAAATATAATCTAAATCCATGGCGCTCTTATAAAAAAAACTTTTTACTTTTCTTCTTCTACAAAACTGTCAAATTAAAAAATAACATCACTTTAAAAATCTAAGTCTATTCTGAGAGAGGATGTGAAGAAAAACTTAGAGGAAACTCCCAGCTCAAGATGAGCCACTTCAATTGTTTAATCCATCACCTATCTTCTAAGTCTGACGTTGCCTTGATCCTCCGCCTACAGCCTACTTATGAATTAAGTAAGAAATTGAGAATAAAGTACAGACTGCTTAGGTCCCTACTTAAATATCTCTTGATGTTTTGAATATTGTTTCTTTAAAAAACTTATTTTGATCAGGAAAAATATATTCGTCATCATATAAAGTCGTAACATATAGCGTCTTAGTAACTTTGTTGGGCTCGTCAATATGAGCAACTTTTACCGTACTATAACGACAATTTGGGGAAAAAAAATTTCGATCCCCAATACAAAATGTCATCTACCGAGTCAAAAATGTTTCTATTTTGTATTATAATAAATAATAATAATAATAAATATTTTACAACAACACACACATTGCCTTCATCCCATGTTAAGTAGCTAAAGCACTTGTGTTATGGAAATCAGACAACGAAATATACTTACTTAAATACTTTTTTTTTTGCTTTTAAATACATACTTATATAAATAAAACACCCAGACACATCCAACAAGTACTTAAAAGCTCATCACCTAAATACCTGCCAGCGGTGGGAATCGAACCCACGGCCCTATGGAGCAGAGGCACACATGCTGACCACTACACCAACAGTCGCCATAGTCACAGATGTTCATGTTGACGAACCCAACAACGTTTCTAAGACCATTGCTCGGCGTACTTTAAAACTCTTTATAATATTACTAGGTGTCTCGGCAAACATTTGTTTTGCCATAGGAAGTCGCCTTTGTTCCCCGTGTATGTATGTAGGAAGAAATACACCTTTTAAACCTTCCCTGGACTACCAAGTTTGATTCAAGACCAAAATTTGCCAAATCGGTCCAGCCGTTCTCGAGTTTTAGCGAGACTAACGAATATCTATTCATTTTTATATTTTAGATGCATGGAATTTCGGATGACAATGTATACCAATTGCTACTGGAATTGAAAGGCGTCGATTCGCAGGAACTAATATATGAAAGGATGATTAAGAATGGCTAGTCCTCTGTCTTGGATCACGTATTATTATAGTGATTAAACTAAAGAAGACGGTATTGTAAAAGAAAGAATCTTGATTTAGAGAAGGTCACCTATCCAGTTCAGGAATAATTAGGATACCTAACTTTATTTATTTCTCCTCACTATTTGTAATGAGCGGACAAAGCACTATTTAAAAAAAAACCGGAATAGACATTACAATAAAACATTCTTAGAAATCGTCCAATTTAATACGAAGAAGAAAATAACATTTTCTTTTTTATAATGAATTGGGAACTAATGAACAAGTAGGTACGCTCCATCGTAGACCACATCGCTGCTTAACATTAGGCAGGATGATGGTCAAACGCTTGTCACTGCGTTTAAAAAAAAGAAAAATCAATTGACACCAAAACTATTGGAAAGGTTTGTACAATGATATTTATTGAAACGCACACACCAAAAGGTGGGTGAACGCTATAACGGCGATGGGCTCACCCTCTGTCACGTTGGGTTAAATACGCGCGCGCGTGAACCGTGGGCAAATGCTTAGCAAGTGCCTACCCCGCTTTGGGATTAAAAAACCTTTTATTTTTTTTAATGTTAATAGCATTTAGTGCCCTTGAGCTGTTCACCAGTCAGGGATGTATCCGGCCATCAAGCATCTGTTAAATTTATAAGTATTAAGTCATATTTATGTTAAGTATACTTAGCAGTAAGCCTTGGCGATTTGGAAATGCCAGTTTCTTCCCGGTTTTTCTGGCTAATAAAAGAAATTAATTCGAACCGGGGACGATGACTTTTGTTTTTAAGGTCATAAATGACGTTCATCAAGCTTTGTCTTATGCTACTGTATATCTATATGTTATAGCATATGACTTTGACTAAGGCGTAAACTGTATTTACTATTTATTTTATTTTAAAGAAAACCGCATCAAAATTCATTGCGTAATTTTGACGGGCCCGTTGGTGTACTGGTCAGGCATGTCTGCCTCTATACCGTAGGGTCGTGGGTTCGATTCCCACCGCTGACAGGTATTTGGGTGATGAGCTATTAAGTACTTGTTGGATGTGTCTGGGTGTTTTATTTATATAAGTATGTATTTAAAAGAAAAATATTTAAAAATATTTAAGTAAGTATATCTCGTTGTCTGATTTCCATAACACAAGTGCTTTAGCTACTTAACATGGGATGAAGGCAATGTGTGTGTTGTTGTAAAATATTTATTTATTTATTTATTTATATTTATACATAGGGACAGATAGCGTGAGCCGGCTATGTTACACTACCTATCTATTGACCAAAAGGAAGTAGGAATAATACCTATTTGAAATTGAGGGACCCGGTAAGCAGTCGAGGGAACTTTGAACGCTTGCCGTGAGTTTGCTAATCGCTGGCATACAGCACGAAGAACACATGAAGCCTGTTAACGACTGAAGATGCTTGAGGACCCGACGCGATGTCTCCGTAATGCGACCACATTACGGACTCTCATGTATTTTCATGCATTGTAAAGAAACAGTTAATTAGTAAGGCATACTACAGGGTTGATGATTACTTACATGATGATAATGCATGGACAAACATGTCAACTCGTATTGATGTAAAACATAATTACTAAGGCTAAACATTCCAAACTATTAAAGTTAAATTAGTTTTAAGTCATATTTATGTTAAGTATACTTAGCAGTAAGCCTTGGCGATTTGAAAAGATGCCAGTTCTTCTGGCCAGTAAAAGAAATTAATTCAAACCGGGGACGATTACTTTTGTTTTTAAAGTCATAAATGACGTTTATCAAGCTTTGTACTTATTATGCTAGTGTATATGTATGTTATAGCACTTATAACGATGAAATAAAGACATTTTGACTTGACTTGACATGCCCCAGAAGAGTAAAAGAGTTGGCAACAAAACAGGGATGGATAAAGATAATTTGTATGGAGTCGATCAAACGTGTGCGTTGAAATGAGGCCAAAGCGAGTAGACGCGCACGTCTCCAGAGAATGACCCGTACGCCCATGATAGGCAGGTATGAGTGGTGCTGGGTATGTCCCTCTATGACTTATTACAGCTATTTTACTGTGTCTGATTTAACTTCGATTATATTGTATTCGATATGTGTAATATCAAAACTACGGGAATGAATTTGCGGAGCGTTCACTATTAAATACATTCACATGTTCGGTCATATACTCATCGGGCTCATTTTATGTTCGGGATTTTGTTGTTCGGTCATTGGGCATTCAATTTCTTGGGAACAATTTTGGTTCGTGGGAGTCTTTTCGCCTCAGTATGGTACAAAGATGTTTTAAAAAAAGTCGTGTTAGTTACACTATTTATAACTCAAGAAGGCCTGAAACGTTTTGGTTGAACATTTTTGGGGAGGTAGCTTAGAACCAGGAGATGGACATAGGATACTTTTTATCCCGTTCCTGTGGGACGCGTTGCTATTTAGAGGGTGTTATAATTTGCATGAAATACTGAAACTACGCGAATGAAATCGCGGGGCCTCTACTAGTTAAATATTAAAAGAAATTCGTGTTAGTTAGACTATTTATAGCTCAAGAACGCCTGAAATGTTTTGGTTGAAAATTTGTGGGGAGATAGCTTAGAACCAGGAGACGGACATAGGATACTTTTTATCCCGACCCTGTGAAACTTGGCGCTATAAAGATGGTGTTATACTTTGTATGAAATAAATGATTCGAGTATTGAAATATTGAAACTACAAGAATGAACTGATGTCTAAATGTCTACTTTTTTATCCTGTTTCTCTTCCCACTGCTGGGAAAAGGCCTCCATCCAGAACTTCCACTCCCCTTTGTCTAAATGTGAGAGTGAGATTTAAAAAAAAACATCGATTTTTTTTTTCTAGGCTCACGTTTTACCGCCTAATCCCCTTAGAGACATTGTACTTCTGTAATCCTTCGTTGTATCTATCAGAAGAACTACTTACTTACTTAATAAATACGTAGGTACTTTATCTTTAAAATAAATCTTTACTAAATATTTAGTGTTTATTCCTGTTCCTATTGATTTATTTAAGATATACTGTTTTCCAGTGGCGTGCACAGGCTTTTACGACAAGGTAGGCAGTAACCCCCAAGGATTGACACCTATGTATAGGTAACTTGTCTTTACGAAATATCTATCTATAGGTTCTACCTATCTACTCACCCACAAAACACAGGGCCTTCGTTACCCTATGTCGTGAGTACAACAAAAAAAGATCTAGCAATAACTCTATTATTAGGTCCGGAAGGCAAAATACTAAGGTAGGCAGTGTCTTTTTGCCTATATGGTGTACACGCCAATGCTGTTTTCTTTCGTACATACCTATTACATTTTTTTTTATCACATCCTGCCTGATGTTAAGCAGCGATGTGGTCTACGATAGAGCACAGTTATTCATTAGGTACCTATTCACCCCAGTGATTTGAAGATCTTTAGACTGTACTGCGCAGTAAACACATACTCCGGCAAGTCATTCCACATCCTGGCGGTTCGCACTATGAAAGTAGACGCAAACCGTTTGGTTCGCGTAAATGGTAAATCCACCTGGTATGGATGACGTTTTGCCGTTATCCTGGTTGTCCTATTGTACATTGTACATTTCGAATTTGTTCGTCGAATATATTAATTGTTAAAGGTATTATAGACGGTGTCATAAAAACTATAACACCGTCTATAAAGCGCCACGCATCCCACAGGATCGGGATAAAAAGTATCCTATATCCGTCTCCTGGTTCTAAGCTACCTCCTCGACAATTTTCAACCGCCATAGGAAAAGTTTTTTTTTTTAACACAGTGAACAAGCGTTTGACAACCATCCTGCCTGATGTTAAGCAGCGATGTGGTCTGCGATGGAGCACACTTGTTCATTAGGTACCTATTCACCCCAGTGACTTGAAGACCTACAAAGTTGTTCATATTGACGAGCCCAACGTTTCTAATACCATTGCTCGGGGTACTTTTATACTGTATAAAATTATAGTTAAACTAGTGGACTCGGCAGACGTTGTCCTGTTTTAACTATTAATATAAATATTAAATTAGCATAACCTCCAGGGTGGCCTGTGCCTAGCAGTGGATGTCACGAAATATAAACTATCCTAGCTCTCAAATTGGACGAAATTACATATAAATGCCAAATTTTGTGAATATTACCGATATACCGCCTTGGTGAAGAATTCATTGGGAACAAACATCATGACACTGGATTTTATATATTAAGATAAAAATATGTTACTTAACACACTCTTCCGAAACGACTTGACCGATTTTGATGAAATGTTTTTTCATAGTACTACTAGCACTATTTCTTCCAATACACGGGCTACAGAGGCTACTTACAATGGCAAAATAAGTGTTTGCCGGGACAGATAGTTAAATGACTACATTAAAAGTGCGAAAAAAACTTCTCTGAATGTTTTTTTTTTGTCATGACGAGAATTATTTCTACGCGAGGTTTTTTGAAGCTGGATGCGAGAAGCCGAAAACAGATCACAGTGGCGTGCAATTAATTGGAGAGGCCTATGTCCAGCTGTGGACATCAGTGGGTTGACATTATGATGATGGTAATTCATTTTTAATGAGTAAAACTCAAAAGTTGTATGAATATTAATGAGGTCCTTTTTTTTCTTGAAGTCGGTTAAAAATAGTTTTTTTTTGCCTTTTGTACATTTTCTCTTTTTTTTATTTTCCCGTATTGTCGCCATAGTAAAAGTTGTTCATATTGACGAGCCCAGCAACATTTCTAAGATCATTTCTCGTTGTCCTTTTACACTCTGTATACCTCTATAATAATACTGAATATTATTTCCTTTAGAAGACTAAGCTTATTCGCCAATATCCGTGCTTTTATGAACACTTTACCCGTTCCTGTTGCACTTTAATAACACTATTTGATAGTCTAGAATACACTAGTCAATCATAGCAATATTAATAATGTGAGTGTGTGGGATATATATCTAAAGTCTACATTATTTGATTTCATTTGGTCCGTAAATATTTATTCAAAGTTACGATTTCCCATGTATTTTATATTTTTTGTTAAATACTTCTTTTTATCGACTCGAAGACAAACATATTTCACCGAATTTTTGCTGTTTTTATACGAGAATTTTTATAAGATATAAATTGTACCATTGCTCTTGCATCGAAATAAATTAGAAATAAGTAAAAATTAGACAAAAAAATTGTCGTAAAAAGTTCCTAACAAGATAACACACATACTTAAACAAAATTAAAAAATAAACGCCAAAAAAAATACTGGCCACTTACCTTTCGAAGTGTACGTCGGTCGTCGAAGAAGAGGAAAAAGTGAGTGATTCAATTTCCCAACTTTCAAACTTGGAACGGATCTGAGCGCGCGAAAATGCACCGGAATCAAATGGCGGTGGTAAAAGGAGATTCGCGCCTTTATACAGCAGTCTGGGCGGGAACGGAGGCGGGGCCACGCACGCGTGGGCAACGCACGCTGAATAAAAAAAATGCATGAAGTAATGACGTAGATATTCGTTGATAACATAATCAAAGAAGCGATATGAAAGTCATAATGTTCTTTGTACGCGTGGGCGGTATGGATAATTCGGAGCTTTTTCCGCCTAGACTTAGAATAGTGCACAAAAAGTCCTTTTCTTTACAGTAAAATTGTCATATGGCAGCGTCTGTGGTTCAGTTGGTCGGACACTTGACTTGTAACAAGGAGGTCGCGGTTTCGAGTCCGGCTACTGGACGTGTACCAATGGGACTCTTTTTCAAAGCCTATGTACACAACACAACGCTTGTACGATGAAGGACAACATCGTGATGAAACCAGCACACTATAAGGTGTGTGAACCCTACAACAGCGATGGTCTCACCCCCTGTCACGTTGGGTTAAATACGCTTGGTGAACCGTGGGTATTTGTTTCAGCAAGTGCCTCTGCCTACCCCGCTTTGGGATTAAGATGCGTGAAGCATATTTATTATTTTTAAATGGTAGTTTGGTTCGTTTTTAAGATGTATTGAAAAAGATGCGTTAATGCGGAAATGTAACAAGCTGTTAAGGCTTTTCAGTAGTGAAAAATGGTATTATATGCTTTTATCAGGATTGCGGTCGAATTAAGAAAGGATAGTATTTAAACGTGCATCAAAAAAGTCTAACCTAATCTAACTAAAATACTGAATTAGCCACAAAAGTACTGATTTGGTCTTCTAATCCTGATGATAACTTTGGCTTTTTAAGTGTGCAAGTTAGTAATTTTAATGTACAGTTTATTATTTTCCATTAAGAAATACTCCTTTTTTTTCAGTATTATTAGAAAAAAACTGACGGCTCGGCTGGCCCAGAAACTCAAAGCCGCAAAGCGTGCTGTAGAAATGGCTTGCTTGCTAGCTATGCTCGGCGTTTCTCTGAAGGATCGAATCAGAAATGAAGTGACGCGACAGAGAACCAAAGTCATCGACATACCTCATCGGTTTATCAAGCTGAAGTGGCAGTGGGCCGGCCATATTAGCCGTAGAACCGATGACCGTTGGGGCAAACGATTTCTCGAGTGGAGACCGCGTCTCGGCAAACGGAGTGTAGGACGCCCTCAGGCAAAGTGGACTGATGATATGCGCAAGATGGCT
>SJJU01016225.1:0-13046 GCA_012932125.1 Conopomorpha cramerella
CAAGGTGGTGGAGGCGCGCGAGACGGGCGAGCTCGGCGAAGCCGCGCCACGTCTCCTCGTTGACATGCGCCATCAGCTCCGGCGGCACCTGGAACAGGTACCCGTAGCCCGGCAGCTCGAATGTCAGCGAGATCGGGATGCCCACTAACTGCAACAATAGGTACAGTACAAATTACAGTATGTTTTATTTAGTAAAATGATGGCTTGGTTGAATATAAGAATAAGAACTATCTGAATAAGTTTCCCTTGTAAATGTATTTGAATACGTGCATATTAGCGAGGATGGTAGCATTATAGGCGGGTTCAAAAAGAGAGTAGCAGTAGCATAGGAGTATACTTGTCCATAGTCCTGTGCAGTCCCCGAGGTGGAATAGAGCTGAGTGCCGCTGTTGCCGACGAGGTAGTAGGGCGCCGCGTCGAGCTTGGCGGCGTCCATGGCGGCGCCGGCGGCGGCGGCGGCGTGGTGCTGCGCGACGCCGCCCGCCAGCGAGCCGTCGCCCCACCCGTACAGCACGTAGTTGCCGTAGCTGTGCACGTCCACAAACACCTGGACAACACAAAAGATAATGCTGTATGTTATAAGTATACTAATAAATATCATGCATACTCTGCTTGGCTGATTGGTTGTGAGTGTTGGCCTACAACGGCACTCTCCGCTACGATGCCGGGTAGATCGGGTGTGATCCGACCATAACTGTTTGTTTTATTGGTACTAAAGTGACCTGTACAAGTGGCGACCCTGCCAGGATACTCAAAATTAAGAGGTATGTACCAGTAAATATATAAATTATATAATGTTGGAGGTAAATCGGAAAATATTAATCTGTTTCATTGGCATGGTCAACAATGTTTGTAAAAGTTGCGCCATTTTGATCTACAAGGAAAACTATTTTTTAACTGTTAAATTGGCATGTAAATAACATTTAGGGGTACCTAAACGATCGTCATAATATGTATATGCATTATTTACTGATAGTTTGCTGTAATTCCGAGGAAAAAGCAAAATAAAAGTATTCACAATAAAAGGACGGGTTTTTCTTACTTTTTTTTTCTGTATCATTTTTACGTTCCACATTATAAGAGTAAAGATTTTTAAGCCAAAAGTTGATGTGGTAAAGATTAAAAAAAAAAAAAGAAATTTGGAGGGAGAATGTTGTAAACATTAATGGACTAAGATGAAATGCACTGTTTATGATTTTACCTAGTATTGTGGTAATGCAGTGCATACATAGGTACTATGAGAAGCTTTTAGTCCTAGGTACGGTTTTATTATAAAGTTGATACTATTTAGTCAACAGTTTGTTAGATCAGTTTACGTGTTTTCCTGACAGGTTGTCATGTAGAAATGTTGTGTTGTAACTGAACTATGCCAATGTAACTGTTATAATTCCTATGAGTAAGAGCTTACCTCGCAACATTATTATGATATTGAAGTTTGGTAACTCAAGCTGTTAAGCGACTCAAATATGAAATATACGAAAGGTAGTTCGATGAATATCGGACGGTACCTAGATACAGAGGTAGTTCGATGAATATCGAACGGTACCTAAATTCAGAGGTAGTTCGATTAATATCGAACGGTACATAAATTCAGAGGTAGTTCGATTAATATTGAACGGTACATAAATTCAGAGGTAGTTCGATTAATATCGAACGGTACCTAAATTCAAAGGTAGTTCGATTAATATTGAACGGTACCTAAATTCAAAGGTAGTTCGATTAATATCGAACGGTACCTAAATTCAGAGGTAGTTCGATTAATATCGAACGGTACATAAATTCAGAGGTAGTTCGATTAATATCGAACGGTACCTAATTTTAAAGGTATGTCGATTAATTTTTGATGTGACATAAAATCAGAGGTAGTCCAATTAATATCGGACAGTACCTAAAGTAAATGGTAGTTCGATGATAGACGGACGGTACCTACTATTTCAAAGAAGAGGTAGTTTGATGAAAATCAGACGGTACCTAATGGTAGTGATATGGTTTCACAAGTATGAATCCCAAGCCTAAGAGATAGTTTGATGAAAATCAGACGGTACCTAATGGCAGTGATATGGTTTCACAAGTATGAATCCCAAGCCTAAGAGATAGTTTGATGAAAATCAGACGGTACCTAATGGTAGTGATATGGTTTCACAAGTATGAATCCCAAGCCTAAGAGATAGTTTTATGAAAATCAGACGGAACCTAATGGTAGTGATGTGGTTTCACAAGTATGAATCCCAAGCCTAAGAGATAGTTTGATGAAAATCAGACGGAACCTAATGGTAGTGATATGGTTTCACAAGTATGAATCCCAAGCCTAAGAGATAGTTTGATGAAAATCAGACGGTACCTAATGGTGGTGATATGGTTTCACAAGTATGAATCCCAAGCCTAAGAGGTAGTTTGATGAAAATCAGACGGTACCTAATGGTAGTGATATGGTTTCACAAGTAGGAATCCCAAGCCTAAGAGATAGTTTGATGAAAATCAGACGGTACCTAATGGTAGTGATGTGGTTTCACAAGTATGAATCCCAAGCCTAAGAGATAGTTTTATGAAAATCAGACGGAACCCTAATGGTAGTGATATGGTTTCACAAGTATGAATCCCAAGCCTAAGAGATAGTTTTATGAAAATCAGACGGAACCTAATGGTAGTGATATGGTTTCACAAGTATGAATCCCAAGCCTAAGAGATATTATCGCACGTACCGACATTAGAGAGTTTAGACTGCGAGGGTGAGCCGATGTCAGTCGGTTTACGATGTATGTATACCTCACGGCATTAGAGGTTACATTACCAGAATCTAAAAGAACCGTGATTTTACATATAGATGGTTTATCGTTACAAGAAATCTACTACAATATAACGGGGGCCCACGTTAGAACAGCTACAGGGTGTCGATGTTAATTCTGTCGCTGTGGCTAAATTTGATGGATACCTTGCTCCAAGCCTAGTTTACGAACGTCATTGTGCAGACTTTTAAATTAAGAAACTGGAGGAAAATTTGATAAGTTCATCGTGCGACTTAGACATCCGAGTTCGAAGTGTAACTTGCGGCACCAGATGGTCACGTGATTGATCAAATAACCGAAAAGTATTAGGTATTAGTAGGAAAAACGGAAAGTGGAGGAAGCTCCTTTTAGGGCAAATCGTGCCAAAAAGTCTAATGTGATACCAGCTGAAGTGGACTACATATTTCACATTGACGGCGATGATACTATGAAATGCAGTTTGGGTGAAATTGGATTAGATGGATAGAACATTTTGGCAACAAGTATACATAATCAACGACGAAACGTGGGAGGTCCTAAAGAAGAATGGAGTTCATGTCGAAAATCAACGAAAGAGTCCACTCAAGGAATTTCTTGCCTACGGTAGTCAAGATCCTATCGCTAGGGGAAATTTCAATTGGCGTAAGGGACATTTTGGCGAAAATCAGTTTTTAATGCCATTATACTCAAAATTTTGCGCTCTATCGAACTGCATTCACAGAATTTCTCTATCGTTAAAAAAATGACCGATACGACCCAACATTTTTCGACTCTTCGGCGCTAGATTTTGATAGAAAAATGGTGTAAATGACATCTCATACGAACTTTTATCGTAAGGTACACTATATGCAAACAATATAGGTCGTAAGTTATCTTAGTAAATGTATATCGAAGTTACGACCCAAACCAAAATCTATTTATAAAATCGAGTAAGGTCGTATCGGACATCATTGTAATAACGAGTACCTTACGCCCTTCCGCTTCAAATTTCCTAAAAAGTACCTGAGGTTGTAAAGATCATTGTATTCTATCGCATTGACTTACGCCAGAAATTAGAACCTAAACTGCTTCGGACCAGATTTTCGCGCGCTTTTGCATTTAGTTTAAGATGGAACAGATTCTAGCTACCGTATTCAATCGTTCGCTTCTTGTTAGAAAGAGATAACAAGAAACTACTAGTAGCGATTGTGGCTTGTGCTGCATGCTTTTAACCTGCGTGTGCCAGTAGAGAAAAGGGGTGAGGTACGGTGAGGTGCGCGGGAGCATTATGACCGTTACACCCCACGCCCGCTCGTGCTATTGTTGCGCTGACTTGAAACGAGACGCACGCTAAAATCTTCATTAAATCGTTGCCAGCTGTACTATCGCACTACTGTCGTAAAAATAGTAGAATGTACTTACCTCAGGAATTAAAGAATGTCACAAATTTGTACAGACTTTACATCAAAAACTGTCAAGACAATTCTAAAATACATTTAAGCAAAAAGTTGTTTATTGACATTTTCAAAAATGATTTTAATTTGAGTTTTCACGTTCCGAAAAAAGATAAATGTAAACTGTGTACTAAAGTTGAAAAATCAGCAGTCCTAACAAACATTCACCTCAATGAAAAAGAAGCCTGCTATAACCGATTTAAGTTGCACCAAAATCTAAATAGCAACGAAACTGTCACTGTCAGTTTCGATTTACAGAAGGTTCTAAATACGCCATACGGTGAAAGTATGCTGCTATACTATGCAAGAAAGTTAGCTGTGTATAACTTGACTTTTTATGAGAGCGGAACACAACATGGACATTGTTAAACATGGAGCGAGTGTGATGGCAAACTTGGTGGAAATGACATTTCAACTTGTGTTTACAATCATCATCAGCCCATACCTGTCCACTGCTGGACATAGGCCTCTCCAATTGCACGCCACTGTGATCTGTTTTCGGCTTCTCGGCATCCAGCTTCTGCCAGCCATCTTGCGTATATCATCAGTCCACCTTGCCTGAGGGCGTCCTACACTCCGTTTGCCGAGACCCGGTCTCCACTCGAGAACTCGTTTTCCCCAACGGTCATCGGTTCTACGGCTAATATGGGCGGCCCACTGCCACTTCAGCTTGCTAAAACGATGAGCTATGTCGATGACTTTGGTTCTCTGTTGGATCACTTCATTTCTGATTCGATCCTTCAGAGAAACGCCGAGCATAGCCCTTTCCATAGCACGCTGCGCGACTTTGAGCTTGTGGACCAGCCGTGCCGTCAGTGTCCACGTCTCAGCTCCGTATGTCATTACAGGTAGGACACACTGATTGAAGACTTTTGCCTTCAGGCACTGTGGGATCGCTGATGTTAGGACTCGACGTAACTTCCCAAATGCTGCCCAACCCAGCTGAATTCTTCTGTTTACCTCGTCCTCGAAGTTGTTTCTACCCAACTGCAAAGTCTGCCCAAGGTATACATATTTTTGAACAACTTCGAGAACGGTGCCGTGTACTGAAATCGGTTCCGGTAGAACATGTTTATTGAACATGACCTTGGTTTTATCCAAGTTCATCCGTAAGCCGATCCGTAGAGAAGAATCAGCTAGGTCATTCAACATCAGTTGAAGGTCCTGCAGCGTTTCTGCCATGATGACGATGTCGTCTGCCAATCGCAAGTGAGAGATGTGCTCGCCATTGATGTTGATGCCACGTCCTTTCCAATGCAGCGTCTTGAACATATCCTCCATTGCATTTGTGAACAATTTCGCGGAAATAACATCCCCTTGTCTCACTCCTCGATGCAATGGTATGGGACGTGTCTGCTGATTTTGTACTTGGACGGACATGGTGGTAGCCTCGTAGAGGCATCTTATCACTTGGATGTATCGCCAGTCAACTTGGCAACGCTGCAGAGACTCCAGAACGGACCAGATCTCAACCGAGCACACGTGTTTACAAGTACTTGAAGAAACTTTACGAACGTGGTGTAAAGAATGTTTTGTTATACTGTGACTCATGTCCAGGACAAAACAAAAATAAAATAGTTCTTTCAATGTTAAATTATTTTATTCAGACAGCCACAAACATTGAAGTTGTTCAAATAAATTATTTATTGCCTGGACACACTTATATGCCAGTTGATTCAATGCACGCGATAATAGAAAGAGAAGTAAAAAAAGTGACTGTTTGGAGTCCTAGTCAATGGCCAACATTAATGGAGTCTTCAAGAAAACGACCACATCCGTATGAAATAAATGTAATGGAGTATAATGATTTTATAAACTGGGACGTAGCTTTTCAGAAGAAAAATCCAAACGTAATAGATGTAAAATATTCGATGAAACCTGATGCTGAGTCTATTTCTGTTACGTTGAAGTTAGGTACAAAAAAGAAAACGAATGATGCAACAAGAAAGAAAGACGTTAAAAGAATTAAAGAAAACGGAAACTACGAAAAACAAATGTCAGGTTATTGAAATATTAATGTTATCTATTATTTAAAAATGTAATTTTATAATTTTGTTATTTTAAAATGTAATTTTATAATTTTGTTATTTTAAAATGTAACTTTATAATTTTGTTGCTACACCCTAACAGGGTATGTTCTTAGATTTAAGACTTATGCAATAAATAAATACTGAATACTGAATACAAAAAGACACTAAAACAAAAAGAAATAGAAGAGGAAAATAAATCACCGATTGAAAAACCTGCACTCTATTCTTCCCGACTGCCAATATCAGAAGCTAAGTTTAAGGATCTAAAACGTCTGTGCGATGACCTTACTATACCAAAGCGATTTCACAATGACTACCTTAATTTGCCAGTTATAGGAAGTATCGTAGATACTTTGCCAGAAACCGATGAAGAGAGTAGTAGATGAGTAATTCGAGTGATTCTTGAAACTTTCATGTCCACGTCGGCGTTGATCGTCGTGCTATGAATGTCTTTCTCATTACTTTACTGGATTCCTAAATACCAATGCAAACATACTTAATCGTTGTTTTAGTTAGCGCATTGAAATCATTATGCATATGCGGGTGTAGGAGGTAGGTATAGGTATATACGGTCAATGCTTATGATTTAATATTTGAGAATTTTTAGTAGGTTTACGCATGATAATTGTAAGGTTACCATTTTTATTTTGTTAACGGTTCTGGTGATGTTGATTATCAATATAAACCAAGACTAAAGTTAGACCTCGTTTTGTAATAAGGTCGTATATATTTATTAATTGTTTAGATTCTTAGATAGATGCAAATTGTTATGTAACTTTGCGCATTAAATTCTATCAGGGTTATTTAACTTTAGTTCCTGTAATTTTAAGATTTTATAAAAAAAAATCATGTTATACAAGCAGGGTGCGTTTTAACTAGGTAGGTACCTACCTATTTTTTTTAATAAAAGACTTTTTTATTAATAATACTTACAGTTTTTTATGTTCCTATCTGTTGATTTCTTAAATGCTGAGACTGATTTTACTGATTTTAGGTACACATCTATAATAAATGAGAAGAAATTAAATTTTTAATGAGTTATTTTTTTTTAACCACTATCCGCATTACTATTCGTATTTGTGCTCATATAAAAAACACCTACGTAGAGATAGATACTAGTTTCTTTCCAAAATTATAATTATTTAGGGTTACAAATTGTTCAGTTACGCCATAATCGTAGACGTTACATTGATACTTACGATGAACAAAACAATGTTTTGCAAGAAAAAATTAGAGTTACGCCCTTTTTTTGTTTTAGTAAGTTAGGTGGTAAAAGACACTGGCACAAATTTTGGTCAAAATTACAAGGTTGTAAGGGATTCTATCTCCTAAACCAAAGAAGATAGGCTTTATACACACTAGGAGTCTTATCAAGCTTTCGAAATTAAATATTTCTTGCCTGTATCACTTTCTTCTATCATGAAAAAATAAAAAGTTATCTCGATTTTTCTAAAAAAAAAAAAGATTTTTGCTTCTCCTGAAAAGAAGCCATTTGTCCCTTACGTCAATTGAAATTTCCCCTAGCGATATGATTGTCCTCGGGTTTTTGATTCGTCGATTATGAAAGGAATATGAATAGATTAGAAGAAAGTAGATTTATGTGATTAAAAATGGCACTCGAAATTTTATTACCAAGGACACTACATCAGGACTCGTGATACTGAAAATAGGTTTCAAAGATTTATTTCATTAACTAGAACTAAGTGAAGAAAGTAGGTTTATGACAACTTTTATACGTAGCCAGGGTCTATTCCGGTACAAACGTGTAATGTTCGGTGTTGTGTGATGTTGCGCTCACGTGTTTAAAAAAAAACTTAGAACGATTGTTGTTGATTGTGAGGGTGTAGTGAACTTTATAGACGATATTGTCACATTCGGATGTGATGAAGACCAGCATGATGTAAGACTTAAAAACCTTTTAGATCTTCTAAAAGACAAATAATGCTGTGCTAAATAAGGCTAAATGTGTGCCCAGAGTTAAAGAAATTAGTGAATTTTTGGATCATAAGCTATCAGAGGTGAGGGAGTAAAACCTACCGGACACAAGTCTTTGCTGATGATAGTCCTGCGGTATGCTGTGCAGGTAAATGGGCTGCGTATTAGTGCGTTTGGTAATAAGAGTCTGACCCTCCCAGGAAAGCGTTATTGTCAGATCGGAAAAGAAGCACTAGCGTAGTGTGGGCAATCGAACTTTTCGATATGTATCTATTTGGTAAGGACATAATTGAACTTTTCAATGAATAAGCCTTTAGTAAGTCATAATCGGAACTGTTTAAAAGCCAGGTGCGAGAATCAATCGGAGGGGTATGCATTTGCAGTCATATTCATTCAAAATTGTACATAGTTCCGGAAAGAAAATATGGTTGATCCTATGTCGCGATTATGTGCCATTGAACAGTCACCATGTTCGTTCGATGATGGCAACTATGTGGTTCTGGTGGTTGACCAATCGCGGTAACCCAAACTTAGGCAAGCTTGTGAGGTAGATCGAGATATCAGATTAGTTAGGAACGGAATCTATAATAATAGCTAGGACCAAAGTATAGCTTTTATAAAGCTTTTGAACATAAACTCTGTTTTCTAGATGAGGTTCTTTTACAGGGTAATAAAACTGGTATTTCCAACCATTTTAAGAAAAAAAAAAAGTTCTAGTAGCTGTTCACGAACGTCATCCAAGCTTAGTTGCAATGAAAACTCGACTGCGATCGAAGGTTTGGTGGCCTAAAATTGACTAAAGATGCTGAACATTATGTCAGGTCTTGTAAAGGCTGCACTTTGGTTTCTGCTGCAAATCCACCAAATTATCTGCGAAGACGTCAATTTCCGATGCAACCATGGATAGATGTCTATAGATTATCTGGGACCATTACCAAGTGAACACTACATTTTAGTCATTGTCGATAAAATTAATAGGTATAAGGAGATACAAATTACAAAAATAATATAATCAGCTCGTACAATATTTATACTTAAGGAGATCTTTTCCAGATTAGGGACACCAGTATTACATGCGACATCGGTAGACAGTTCACCAGTACCGAATTTGTGTCTTTCAGCAAAGAGTTTGGGGTACGATTGTTCCATAGCATTCCTTACTGGTCTAAACAAAACGGCGAGGTTTAAAGACAAAACCGCGATACACTAAAGAGACTTCGTATAAGCCAAAGTCAGCGGTCAGATTGGCAAGACGACCTTCCTAAGTATTTGATGATGTACAGCATTCTGTCACAGGAAAAACTCCACAAGAGCTTTTTATAGACGTCATTTCAAGGACAAGCTACCTTCTATATTGTTGATGTGGAATATGCAGACATAGATTCAGAGACAAAGGATAGAGACACGATAATGGAAGCCAAAGGAATACGCAGATCGAACAAGGCACGCTACCGAATCTGATGTTACAGTTGGAGATAAGGTATATGTTAAAATATGATTAGAGAGAATAATCTCACATCAACATTCAATGACAAGCCGCATCGTGATCGAAAAGGAAGGCAACGATGTACAGTTAGAGAACTGCGACGGACAACAATTACGTAGAAATGTGATGTGATGCACCTAAAGAAGGTAGAAGGGCAATGGACCGTGTGCGATGATAGAGTAGATGAGGAGTCTTTGGACGGTACTAACAAAGACAGTATTCATTAGATTTGTTACCTGTTAATTATTTGTTATAAAAGTTATTATTTAAATTTAGTGATGTCACGATTACAATGAAGAAAGATTCTGTTATTTAATAATTTCGTAAAAGGTAGATGTAATGTATGAAGTACACTAATAAATATCATGCATACTCTGCTTGGCTTATTGGTTGTGAGTGTTGGCCTACAACGGCACTCTCCGCTACGACGCCGAGTAGAACGGGTGTGATCTGATCGTATCTATTTGTTTTATTGGTACTAAGGTATATATTGCTATTGACATAAGCTATTGTAGTTAAGATTGTGGTCTGCCTGCGAAGCTCTGTGTAACCATTAAAAATATCTAGCTAGATCTGCCCAATTTTGAAGGCATGACAGGCACACGCCTGTCTGACATTTGATGGTTTTGGAATATTTTTTATATCAAACTAATAGTGAGAATACCCTCAGTAGGGGCTTGGCACCTAGTTGCTATAATAGTTGTGGTGTGGAGTCGTACCTGTGTCCTGTTAGCGTAGAGCAGCAGCAGGTCGCGCACGTGTTGACACTCGGGCTCGGAGAAGGGCTCGGGCCCGGGGTACGTGTTGGCGCAGCGCTCCTGCGACACGCCCGTCGTGTTCCACTGCACGTCGAAGTTGCGGTTCGCATCCACTCCTACGCACGTCTCATTCGCAAACACCGACCGCGTGCGTCGCCACAGCCGCTCCTTTCATGCACAGTTTTACATGATATAACATGCTGCTTGCATAGGTACACACACACACACATACGGTCATAGTTTCACTGTCTTCCAGGCACCACCTGGCATTCTAGTTTAGTGTTGTAACTTTAGAGAATTAACGTTTCTCGATTTTTTTTTAGACAACTGATACAATGCTTCTGGGACTGTGCAACATTGGTTGACTAACAAAGAAGGCTCAATGTGCCGTTCTAGTCCCACTTCACAACAGATCAAATAAACGAAAGAACCTAAAACGGCAATGATAATAGTGTGGTGTGGATTACCCAGTCCGTTGGTACCGGCGGATAGGTACCTATCTGGAATGAAGCGTTTTGGAGAATACACTAATCACAGCTAGTTCCTTTTATAAAAGTTTTGGTAACAAAGAACGATTGAAATCAAAGGTCCAGGGGAAAGTAGTCCAAATAGACGGTTGCCCAATATCTTAAAGTGTGTTTCTGTCTGCTGGTGATAAGTGTTACGCTAATAGTGTGGTGATCTGGTTGGCGAGGGGCAGCACGAGGAAGTCGACGTCCTGCAGCAGGTCGGCGCCGTCGCCCTCCAGCAGCGCCTGCAGCGCGTAGAGCAGCGCGGGCGTGGTGACCCACTCGCGCGCGTGCAGCATCGCCTCCAGGAACACCAGCGGCCGGCTGTCGGCGTCGGTGGCGGAGCTGTTCTGCGCCGACAGCAGCATGTAGGGCACGTCGCGCCCCTCCGAGCTCTCGCCCGCCGACAGCAGCGTCGCGGTGCTCGGGTGCGCCGCCGCCAGCTCCTCCAGGTACGCTACTATCTGTTACAACAAGCGGCAACAAACATGCTGTTCTAAATTACTCGGCGCAAATTAATATATTTCTTTATTGGCATGCGGTGAGTAATCACTTTAATTATGAATTCATTTAATCGCTACATAGTACAAAGCCAAGTCGCTTTCGCTGTCTGTCCCCCCTATGTAAGCCCGTATCTTTAAGGCAACAGCACGGATTTTGACGCGTTTTTTTTTCAGAGATAAAGCGAGTTATGATGAAGATTTGTCGGCGAGCGCGCAAAGCCGGGCTGGGGAGCTAGTAATTGATAATTAGCATTTCCTACCGCTGGCGCCAAGGATTTATCTTATGTTATATGACTAGACTGATCTTCAATTATTACAGATACTACAGATAAAATGTGCGAGTTTACCTCGTCATAGCGCGGGTAGTCTTCGAACGGCAGTGTCCGGGTGCCGGCGGCGCGGCGCGACGCTCTCCACGCGGCGCGCTCTGCGTCTTGCTCCTTGAGTTTACTACAGTCACGAAACGAAAATACTGTTGAAAACCTACGGTTGTGCCTGACACACGACAAATTCCAGTATATTTCCTGTTCCTACTTGAGTTAACTCAAAATTGACTTAGTAATCATCCAAAGGTATTTATTTATTTGTCTTAGGAAAACAAACAGCTGTAAGTACAACTACATAAATAATGGTATCATTTCTATGCACGTTGTCATAGATGTTTAAGTGACGAACTCACGTTGCTACATCGGGTACTAAGAGTTCATAAGTCAGATGGGCTTCCTGTAAAGCGGCCAGGAACCACTCCTCGTACTGGGGCTGGATGATGTAGTGGGCGGGCCGGCCGGGCGCGCCGCGCTGCAGCTCGTCCGCCGCCGCCGCCGCCGCCACCTCCGCCGCCACCGCCGCCTGCTCGGGGCTCTCCACTGGCACACTCCATACCCGGTACCTGAATCATTAACATGTTAAATTAATTTGCCACACATAAGTAATAGGTGTACCCAGTAGATTGTCGGGTGATATGTTTCTTTAAAGTAAGTAGGTAGTCGTTAAAATTATATCTATTTATGGCCCTTGTTTGATAACGATGTCGCTGCTGTGAACGTTTCTAGATCTCAAGGGCAAATAATTCAAACCAAATTTTCCCGATTATGCCAACGACGGTTGAAACTGTGGATTGTTGTTGAATCGTTAAATATTACATAGATATGTGTAAATAACTGTAAATATTTTTTTATTATTGAACTTGTATGTTTTTTTTTTGGTGAATTTTAATAAATATGATATAAATTTCCAGAAAAAAGGTAACGCAATTGCAAAAGTGGCACGACCTGCCATAATGTTATAAAAATAGGAGTAGGAGGACAAATACAGGAGGGACAAGAAATCACTTTTAATATTTTAACAGCCACGCGCCAAAAACACTTGCAGTGCAGTGCAGTATGGTGCTTACTGTAAAAAGCATGAGATATATTTTTTGTTGGAATGATTTCGGATGAACGACCCGGTCCTCCTCCTTGGTCCTATTTACAAGCTTGCCTCCTTAAATCGGCGACAGGGAGCTCAAAGCATATATAGATGTGACTAAACAATTTCATGGCATTGGTACCTTCGCAGTAACCGCGCTGTTTCTGCGGCGGGGTGTTCATGATGAATTCCCCCTTGTCAACAAAAAAAAAAAAACAAA
>SJJU01016235.1:0-14094 GCA_012932125.1 Conopomorpha cramerella
AAAGATTTTTGCTTCTCCTGAAAAGTAGCCATTTGTCCCTTACGTCAATTGAAATTTCCCCTAGCGACATATACTTCACACCTGTCTCCCAGAGACAGGCAGAAACTACAGATCTCCATTTGTCACGGTCCTGACATACCCCTTTCGCTTCATCTACGTATTCTATTTATACATCTTTTCATATATGGCCTCTGGTTTGAGTACTTTTCAAGCCACCGTCCGCCAGGACATCACCAATCTGGTTAATGTATGCCCTTCTGGGGCAACCTCTACTCACCTGGCCCATTACATCACCCATATAATCACCCATCACCAATTAACGAAGATAATTATATAGATAAATAAGCTGTTTTGTTTTTGTTGTAGGTAAAAGAACATGTTATAAACTACACTGACTGCATAAAAGTGGGTACTGAGAACACTACCTGTGACTCATACATTCAAGAGGATATCATGCGTGATGACTGTATATGCGAGATTGACTTCAATCTGACTGATGATTTCAAACTGGACGTCTACTTTTACTATGGATTAACAAACTACTACCAAAATCACAGAAGATATGTTAAATCTAGGTAATGTTTATTTTACACTAGCTGTCCCGGTAACATGTATTTTGCATAAGAAGATTTGTACCCCTTGTATTGGAAGAAATACACCTTTCAAACCTTCCCTGGGCCACAAATAATTCAAGACCAGAAATAACCAAATAGGTCCAGGCAAAGTAGTAAGAAACACACTATCGGTAGACCAAGGTGGTCTGACATTTTGGTTTAAAGTGGGGGTTAAAAAAAGGGTGAGGGTTGATTGAGTTTGAACTGTATCATTTATTTCTGGTGTTGTATCATTAACTAGATACAGCACAACTTACTTTTTTTTGTAATGTACTATGAGGAGTATTTAGTAGACATGGAACATGTATTTTGTTGGAAGGAATTTCCAAGGGTATGAAAAGAGAACAATATTCTGGATTTGAATGTAACATAAGGTTAGTTGTAATCATTTTAACCTTATTCATATAGGTTGGAAAGGGTTAAGACGGTGGACGGAGACAGGCACAAGACTTATTATTATTTTATTATGCCTTTCTGGAAGCCTATGTCTAGCACTGGATGTCAGTGGACTGACACAATCATTACTAATTCTATTTCAGAGATGATAACCAGCTTCTAGGTCGTCTGTCACTTGAACCATCATCTGACTGCGCGCCGTTTGCAAAAGCTGAAACACCTGAAGGATTGAAGCCAATAGCACCGTGTGGAGCTATTGCTAATTCACTGTTTAATGGTAAGAATCGAGATCTTTTATTCATGGGTGACATGATATCGAATGTCACTCCCACGCTGCCCATAAAGTTAGAGTTAGGTTGTTATATTATGTCTAAATTGTATATTAGTGTGAAGTATGAGTTGTATTCTGTTTTGTGTGCCAAAGAAATAAATACAAGCTTATATTATTTTTTACAGGAAGAGATCTATTTTCATCTATTGTCCTAGGTCTTTGTAAGTTTTAAGGATTATCACTAAAATGGCGTCACACATCCACAGATACCCTGTCAGTGTATTCCAAGGACTCTGGCCTGGAAGTTCCCGTGCTCAAGACGGGCATCGCCTGGCCATCGGACAAGAAGTTTAAGTTCAGGAACCCGGAGTCCGCTAATCTTCAGCAAAGTGAGTCAGCTCTTATCGAGGGTGAATTGGGGTACCATTTTTGGCTGAAGACCCTACTGTTTCTGTAGACCTTACTGCAGGCCTAGCACGAGCGTCAAGAAAGACACGACATGGAACAAATTCGCACTCTCATTGGCTGTTATGTCCCGCTTCATGTGACTTCGCTTGTTTCAACTAATCGCAGCGCGTTATATGTCTCTTCTCGTTATACTTTTTCGCTGTGCTAGGAGGGACAAGTCCATAACATCAGATGTCAATTCCACGGGACAAAAGAAATTGTTGCCTTCATACAAAACGTCAGCTGATATCAGAGTAAATAAAAAATAATATTTTATACAAGATGAACTTTAATGTTTTCAGGCTTTGCAAACTTCACTAAGCCAGTCAACTGGAGGAAAAACATATGGGAATTAGATCTGGAGGATCCTGACAATAATGGTTTTCAGGTTAGTAAAAAATAAATTTACTTCAGAAGCGAATCATTATTTTTTCCTTCGTTATATGCGAGACTTTTTTAAGATCTGCCATGGAATTTGAGTCGAAAATATTACTTTTTATGTTTAAAATTGCTAGAGGGCGAGTTGTTGAATACTTAGTCTTGCTTTCGGGAGGTTGTGTGTTTGAGGCCGGGTGTACTACTCGAGGACCGATGTGTCTCTTTTCTGAGATATTCAAACGCTTTTTAAATTCGAACTGTGAAGAAAAACATCGTGATGAAGCTGTAAACAGTTTAACGTCTATACGGCTTGAAGATACAATGTTATGCCATGCCATAGCTTATGTGCGTACTTATTTGTCCGAATAACAACGAGTTTTCTATTTAAACCTTAAATACGAATGCAATATTCGCGACAGAACGAAGACCTCATAGTATGGATGCGCACGGCCGCCCTGCCTACGTTCCGCAAGCTGTACCGGCGCGTGGACCACTCTCAGACTGGCTTCCTCAACGGCCTGTCCCGCGGCCTCTACACGCTGCGTGTCAGATATAGTGAGTATCTATATTCATAATATCTTCTGGGAGTGCGGTAGACACGATCGAAACCTTATCAAAATAATAAAACGGTGGTATAATCCCGATGAAACTACCACCCTTTTGTCCCATTTCGAAGCTGACTACGGACTACTTAGTAGCCATGGCAGTGGGACAATCCCGATAAAACTACCACCCTATTGTACCATTTCGAAGCTGACTATGAACTACTTAGTAGGAATGGCAGTGGGACAATCCCGATAAAACTACCACCCTTTGTCCCATTTCGAAGCTGAGTACGAACCACTTAGTTGGAATGGTAGTGGGATGATCCCGATAAAACTACCATCCTATTGTACCATTTCGAAGCTGACTACGAACTACTTAGTAGGAATGGCAGTGGTATGATCCCGACAAAACTACCATCCTATTGTCTCATTTCGAAGCTGACTATGAACTACTTAGTAGGAATGGCAGTGGGATAATCCCGATAAAACTACCACCCTATTGTCTCATTTCGAAGCTGACTACGAACTACTTAGTAGGAATGGCAGTGGTATGATCCCGACAAAACTACCATCCTATTGTCTCATTTCGAAGCTGACTATGAACTACTTTGTTGGAATGGCAGTGGGACAATCCCGATAAAAATACCACCCTTATGTCTCATTTCGAAGCTGACTATGAACTACTTAGTAGGAATGGCAGTGGGATAATCCCGATAAAACTACCACCCTATTGTACCATTTCGAAGCTGACTATGAACTACTTAGTAGGAATGGCAGTGGGATAATCCCGATAAAACTACCACCCTATTGTCTTATTTCGAAGCTGACTATGAACTACTTAGTAGGAATGGCAGTGGGATAATCCCGATAAAACTACCACCCTATTGTACCATTTCGAAGCTGACTATGAACTACTTAGTAGGAATGGCAGTGGGATAATCCCGATAAAACTACCACCCTATTGTCTTATTTCGAAGCTGACTACAAACTACTTAGTAGGAATGGCAGTGGGATAATCCGGATGAAACTACCTCCCTTTTGTCCCATTCATTTATTAGTTTCGAAATGTGTATTTTTTTCCCCGTGCCAGCTACCAAAATGCTTAGAGATGGGACTAAGGATACTACTTTTTGACTTCTTGCCAACCCGCAGCCTACCCAGTGACAAGTTTCAACGGCGCCAAGTTGTTCGTGATATCGACGACGTCGCTCCTCGGCGGCAAGAACCCGTTTCTCGGCGTCGCCTACGTGGTCGTCGGCACTCTCTGCCTAGTGCTGGGATTCGTGCTGCTTGTTGTTCATGTCAAGTGTTCTAGAAGGTTAGTTACCTTTTTCTCCTTTTTGCAGGTCATACACAGGCCAAAGATGTTTCTTTTTGAGATTTGTTAATACAGGGGCGAATGTTGTCTATTAAAGGTTGCCACTTGCATTTCTTTATGGCGTACTAACATTTGTTTTTGCTAAAGTAGTGGAATTCCTTATGGTTAGAAATATCAGGATGTATTACACGCATTTTAAGCGTGAATGGTGTGTTTTAAAAAAAATGAAATACTACATAGATCAAAATGACTAATTGTTTATTATTATTTAATTCTCAATTGTTTTTCTATATTATTCACTATATAGAAAGAAAAAATGATAACAATTTGTCATTATTTCGCGGGTGATGCAGGTGTGTTTGCGTATTATTCTATTCCTTAAAGTTGTAATGTTTTAGCTCATTTATTCATTGTTATAGATTGATAGACGATTTAGTTTCGAATAAGAGGTTTAAACAACATAATGGACGTATTTCTGATGTAATGATGAAAATTACCTAAATTACCTAAAGGTTCGCAAAGTTTCAAATTACGTGCGTGTCAGCTAATTTTAACGGTTACATATGGATTCAGGGTTTAACTCGTATAATTTTAGCCTGAATTGACCACATAGGTACATTTTCGGAATTGGCGAAAATCAATTCTGAAATCACGGAATAGAATCCCCAAGTTTATGGGCTAAGAAGACCAGTGGCGGGCCGTGAAATTTTCATCAGGGTAAGCTGTCTCCTATGAGTAGGTACATATACGACACAAAAATAACATTAAGTAGTTACCAATTTTGTGCCAGACTACAAAACATTTCAATAGAAGATCACAACATCAATCACTAGTTTAGCAAAATTAATATCTAATTACGTTACGTCCCAAGATTTTGCTAAGCAGCTGATTCAGGCGCTGTATGCCAGAAACAGAACTGAACAGATCGTTGTGGAATGTGGATGCCTTCCTCTTCCCAAAGCACTACATAGTAACCTTATTGTGCCTAACTAATTAAATACACAAAAAAAACAAGAAACTACCTCATAATACCTTGTGTTTGCTCCAAGTTCAAATAAAAACAATCCCGGCGCAATTCGTCCGCGACTCTGCACTTTTCACTCATATTTAGTTCAGAGAATCGACCCACATTTGTAAACAAACACTTTACACACATCACTTTCACACCTTAGTCTCCATTTTTGTCTAATTTAATTATTTTATAAAATAAAGGCGCGAATGAACGTACATAACATAACCTATAACAATGCATACTCCAATATAAATAAACAATACTTGCAATATGTCAACATGGCCGGCACCTCTCTCGCTCGCTCACACACACGACACACACTATTTCTCTGTCGCACATAATTTCGCACTGTCAAAGCATTCTAGCCCTTATTATTCCAAAAATGTATGAAAAAACGCGGAAGAATCTGCGCTTACGCTGTGGCGTAAGTTTCTCCATATTTTTCATAGTAACGCTCCGCGCTAATAGACCGAGGTGAAAGGGATGTATACAGAGAAAGAGAAAATATAGGAAGCTTGAGGTCTAGCAGCTTCCCCGGGCTAGACGATGCAATGAAGCGGCAACGTCCCATGAATTTGTTTTCGTTGATGCGCTAAATACTGTGGTTTGATTGGTTGAGGCGAAATTTGTGTTACCTATCGATGGAACGATGAGGCAACATTGCACGAATTTGTTTTCGTTGACACGCGGAAGAATAGATTAATGAGAGATTAGTGTTTTGATTGGTCTAGAGCCTAATTATTGCCTAATTTACAGTACCTACGTGACGACTAAATGTGTTATAGATACCTAACTACGCTAATTGTTTTAGTCAATTTGCCAGGGTATGCAGAGCTTATTTGCTTCTATGGACGTACCGCCCCTGAAGAAGACCCCTGTCCCCCTAGCAAAGCGCGTCAAGAAAGACACGACATAGAGCAAATACGCGCTGTGATTGGCTGTTATGCCACATACCGTGCGACTCAGTTTGCTTCAACCAATCGCAGTGCTTGGTATGTTTTGTTATGTTCTTCTCGGAGCGCTTTGCAATAGTCTGGTCCGAAATATGTTCTGTTCAGGTTAAGAATTATTAATTTTTATTATCAATTCTGAAATCACGGAATAGAATCCCCAAGTTTATGGGCTAAGAAGACCACTGCTCCCCTAGCAAAGCGCGTCAAGAAAGACACGACATAGAGCAAATACGCGCTGTGATTGGCTGTTATGCCACATACCGTGCGACTTAGCTTGTGTCAACCAATCGCAGTGCTTGGTATGTTTTGTCATGTTCTTCTCGGAGCGCTTTGCAATAGTCTGGTCCGAAATATGTTCTGTTCAGGTTAAGAATTGTTAATTTTTATTATCAATTCTGAAATCACGAAATAGAATCCCCAAGTTTATGGGCTAAGAAGACCCCTGTCCAAAAGCGAAGCGCGCCAAGAAAGACCCGACATAGAGCAAATACGCGCTGTGATTGGTTGTTATGTCACACATCGTGCGACTCAGCTTGCTTCAACCAATCGCAGCGCTTTGCTAGGGAGGGCTGGTTGGTTCTCTCACGTGTAGGTATTTCAGTTTGCAGCACAACGTGGACCCGTTGTTCCGCCAATCATGGCCCGGCCCGTTTGAGGAGCCCGGCACGTCTAAGTAGGTGAATGTAACAGAGAAGAGAAATGATTATCTTATGTACTGTAATTGTTGTTTTTTATTTTACAGTAGGTAATGGATCATTTTCTTGTTGAAAATGATTTATAGTTTTAGTTTGTTGTCAAGTATCTATTGAAACATAGAGTGTAAAAATACCTTAGAAACATTGTTGGGCTGGTCAATATGAACAACTTTTACTATGGAGACAACGTGGGGAAATAAAAAAAAATTCAATCCGCATATAAAATTGTCTATTTTGTATGGAAACGAAATTTTTTTTACGTTTCACCTCATTGTCGCCATAGTAAACGTTGTTTATATTGACGAACCCGACAACGTTTCTAAGACCATTAATTCTCGGTGTCCTTTAACACGCAGTATGTAGTATGAAGTAAGTACAAGTTCAAATTTAAAATGTTAGCGAAACGTTACTCCGCCCATGATACCAAACAACTTTCCTCAAGGAATTCCTCATTAACTTTCAAGAACTTTTTTCTTCTTTCTTCTATTTAAACCAGTAAAATTTGACATATGTGTGGTTTTCACATGGATGCCATTGTCGGAACAGAGCCAAATTTAAATGGGACCTAACGGGAAGTATCAGCTTTCAAACAAAAAAAGGTAGGTAATCCAAATCGGTTCACTCAGTCAAAAGTTTTGAGGTAACAAACATAAATAAAATACAGTCCAATTTGGAATGACCTCCTTGTTCGAAGTCTGTTAAAAATCTAAAAAAAGAAATTTACTTAAAGTGACAATCAGCTGATCAGTAAGTGTGTATGAAGAAGTGTTTTTTTTTTTCGTGATAGTTTTTCATAGGGAATTGTTTGGAATCTTGGGCTGAGTCACTCTCGAGTTTCGGCAACGT
The DNA here is from genome assembly GCA_012932125.1 of Conopomorpha cramerella. Classification (NCBI taxonomy): domain Eukaryota; kingdom Metazoa; phylum Arthropoda; class Insecta; order Lepidoptera; family Gracillariidae; genus Conopomorpha; species Conopomorpha cramerella. The sequence continues at coordinate 7,476 of SJJU01016235.1, forward strand.
TTTTGATTTCATTTGTATATTATATATAAAACATTGTATATTGAAATAAGTATTAAGGTCGATATCTGAAACACTTATTTCAAAGTTAACAAAACCATCTAGTCCAGTATAATTTGTGTCTTACGTAAGCGCTATTGTAAGCGAAGCATTAAGAGGTCTTAGGTTCAATACCCGTAGCTGACGCTATTTCTACAGGCAAATCATACTGATCGACTTATTCGACTGCGCTGTCACATTGATTACGCTACAAGAAACTGGGTTTGTCATCTAAAGTAGTTTTAAACATGTAAATGTAAAATGACAGTAGAATGTAAAGTTGTTTATCTAATATATAAAATTCTCGTGTCACAGTTTTCGTTGCCATACTCCTCCGAAACGGCTTTACCGATTTTTACCAAATTTTATATGCGCATCCAGTATGTCTGAGAATCGGCTACTATCTATTTTTTATGCATCTACCAGTTGTATTTCTTCCAATACACGGGGTACAAAGGCAACTTATTGTGGCAAAACAAATGTTTGCCGGGGCAGCTAGTGTACTATAAATATACGGCTTATTCCTTTATGCTCCCACTCCCATGATCCCGGGATCATACAAAACTTTTGAGTTCATTATGCTGCCAACAGGGAGCAGTGAACACTCATCATTCTATAATCCCACAGATCCGGAGATATTGATGTGAAATGCAATACACTATTATTTTAACTCAATATTGTTCACCGGGTATATAGGCGCGAATATAATCAAAGACAAGCTCGGTGAACAATATTGAGTTATAATGTATGTGCGCGTTTCATTAAAAAATGATCTCACTATTATTTTCTTTATTAACCTATTTTCAAAACACTCATATTGGCCACTTATTGTCTAATCATACGAATGGATGGAACAGCCCAATGTAGCTGGGAATAATATGGAATATAAAATCTGAGGTGTTTTTGAATCGGCAACCACAAAAAACGGGAGCATGATGAATTTAGAAGTTTGATATCTCACTAGGATCATGGGAGTGGGAGTATATTAATGAAAAATGGAAAAAGCCAAACCTACTAAAATTTAGCCTTATTTACTAAATAATTGGTGATATTAAATGATACCTGTTATTTTCAGCACAACCGAGATGATCAACGTGAATCCGCGCTCGCCGTACTCCTAAACGATGTCGACACAATGACGGTATGACACTTTCTAGTGAGATTATGTTATGTTGAGATAAATAGTATATATTTTGTGTTAAGTTTGTTCTCTAACTCCGGCGCGAGAAATCCAACCGTGTAAATACGGTCGCCCAATAGTGTAATGTACGGTCGCCCATAATCTGAAGTATGTTCTGTTCAGGTTAAGAATTATTATTTTTTATTTGTCAGAATATAACAACTTTACCTTATTGAGGTTTTAGTGACACAAGAAGTGTCATAGAAACTGATAGACCACTTTCTTTGCCACTTTTTTAGTCGAATAAGGAAATTGTTGACCACCATAAGCTTCTGACAAGAAAGTTAATTTAACTATTGCTACATTATGAAAGCATCGCCGTAATGCTTTGGTTATACATAAGGGTCACATTCTTGGCGAACTGTACATACAAATAATTTCAAAATGTTTTTGAAAAGTGACAGCCTGTGGTAAAACGCCAATTTATGAAAGATTTTCATAGAAATTGTTGCAAAAAATTTCTACTCTTTTTTTCTGAGTCGTATCTTGCCTGTCCCTGTTACATTTTTTGGAGGTAAGATCCTAACAGTCGCGCCACGTGACTACTACGTACTAACTCGGATTATATCGCAACAGGAGAGCCCTCTAAAAAAAACACGAATCCGAATGCAGATGGCGCTGCATACTCTTGACCCTTAGAAACCAATGAAGGCGAAGCAATTTGTGAAGCAAATTTGCAGCCACAATCGATTAACCGCGTCAAGGGTTAACCGCTTCAGGGTCAACTAGCGTCATTAGTTCATGAGTTATCTTCCCCGTTGCTGGGCTTTACTGGCACGGATTGTTGTCAGATTATAACAACAAGCATGTTAGTGTGACATTGACGATACCATTCTGATTCGTCACGGCACAACACATCAGACAAATGTTTGCCGAATTACCCGTCGTGACACTTTAGCGACAGTCAAATTCGTCACTATAGTCGGCGTCACCTAAGAAGCAAATTCTGACACATTGATAAATACATGAACAATTTTTAGAATTGATGTGTCTGACAACCAATTGTATGGCGATGGCATTTGTATCTCAGCGTTGGACGTCCTTTTGCTTCTTAGCTCGTTGTCATCAGATGTGATTGTTTTTGTTCATGAATCGAAGTGACATCGTTTCGATTATGCAGTTATATGTAAAATAAATATAATAAGCTCTACAGCACGTATTATGAACGGCTAACAAATAGGTTTCATCTTGTCGAAACCTTGAGTGCATTGTTTGTTGCTCATAAAACATTTATGACGACTATAATTGATGGTATCAAAACATCACTCATAAATCGAATCTATCCAATATTACACGTCACATACATGTCAATCGACCTGTCAGAATTTGCTTCTTACGTGACGCCGACAATAGCGCCATCTGCAAAGCCACAGCCAATACTAAACAAAAATTGCATTATATTGCAACAGGATATTATTGACACTAAACTTCATTAAGCAACATGTACAAATGTTCAGTATTTTGTTTTCTAACTATATTTATTTAATTATTAGGCATATTATTATAGTGCATTCGGTACCTATGTGAGTGTAGACGAAATGCGCAAATGACATTAATTTATTCTTATAATTACAAAATAACTATTTTTCGCTTAATACATTACATTTATTATACGTATATTTTCATGTATAGTATGATATTATATTTTCTTACAGAAATTGTACCTAATTTGATCTCTCAAATAACGTTTCTCTGAAAAATGAAGTGCCTTACATTTTACATTATTTTCTATATTATGTAATATTAACGAATAACATAGTCAGTGTGGTAGATTTTACTTAGTTTTTGCACTTTCCACTAATTTATATAGGTACTTAGTTATAACACTTAATAATTATACTATAAATATTTAACACTAACGTTAACTCTTAATCTATTTATATTATTTCATAAGCACTATAAGGTTCAGTCTAGATAGGTACAGGCATATATTGTAAAAGCACGTTTACGAATAATTTAATGGGTAATTACCATGTGGGTAATCGTATATGAGAAATACTACTATGAACCAAACGGAAGACGGGATATGCAAGTACTGTACATGGATATACATACATACATACACTTCAGCCTGTCTCCCAGAGGGGTAGGCAGAGACTACAGATCTCCATTTGTCACGATCCTGACATACCCCTTTCGCTTCATCTACATTCATACATCTTTTCATACACGACCTCCGGTTTCGAGTACTTTTCACGCCACCTTCGGGCAGGACATCACCAATCTGGTCTTTATATGTCCTTCTGGGGCGACCTCTACTCAACCGGCCCATTACATCACCCATATAAATCTCTTTCGTCAATCGACTTTCATCCATTCTCTCCATATGCCCAAACCACCGATACATGGATATGTGTCAAATATGTGTTCTTGTTCATGTTTGGCCATAGGAAAGGTACGGTTTGGTATATTTAACAAGCGTTTATGCACATCTTTGGACTTCAATTACATGACAGTTAGTCAAATCAGAACTTTGTAATAATTGTTGACAACTGTGACCTTATGTGCGAATTGAATGTGATTTTTTGCTATTTGTAAGAGTATGGGTTGGTAATTTAACAACGCCACGCCTTTATTTATTTTATTACCAAAAAATAATTACTTACACATAATTTTCTCTCTATTATAATATCATTCTTAAAACTATTGGCACAATATTACGTACATATTTATTTATTAAAAATAATAAAAAAATGTCTATTGCATTTAGGTAAAGTTGCGTAGGTGACTATTAACGTTTATTTAATTTTACGTGTTAAGTAGTTACTAAATGAACAATGTATTAGCATTTTTTGTTGAATAAATGTTTTTAAATTTTAATTTACTTGTTTTATTTGGGAACTACAACCTGGATGATCCTCGCCATTTGGTCATAGTAGTGTTACACAAGCCGAAAACAGATCACAGTGGCGTGCAATTGGAGAGGCCTATGTCCAGCAGTGGACAAGTATGGGCTGATGATGATGATGAGTGTTACACAGCCAACATATCAAACAACTTTCTCCAAGAAACCTTATGCCAAAAACGAAACAAAATTAACATCTTCATATAAAGTGGCAATCAGCTGTGACGTTTGTATTAAGAGGTGACATTTCTTTAATTTCTGTTTTTTAAAGACAATAAAAAAAGAGTCGTAAAGTATTGTTGTATTCAATATTAATACTTTCAGAATTATATAATTTATTGAACTTTTGTAGATCTTTCTACTTACTTTTTCAGAGTGTTATAAGTGATTTTTGAAATATCACAAATGAAATAGATATTATCAATAAAAAATAAAATACAAAACTTTATGGAGTGCACAGACTGAGAAGTTCATAGTTTTAAGAAGGCTTATTTTCATTAAACGAAACATCTTAGTCTTGCTACTTAGAAAAACAATCGCTTTTAAATTTAATTTTGCACATTCCTCATAGGTTTTGCATTGTAAGAAGCAGTAAGGGTAGTCCCTATCATAAAAAGTGTGAATCCTGTAACGAGATGGCGGTAAGTAAATAAAAAAAACTGTAATAAATATTCGTGTATTAATAAAACATGAAATTCAACAATTCAAGCATCTGATTAAGAAATACTGGGCGAAGGATGTTTTGACAAAATGGTAAACATTCAGGACCTTACCAAAAACGCCGTACCGTAACTTGGGACTACTTTTACGCACTGGATAACTTTGATCTGATGCAGAAGTGTCTGTTCTTTGCGTAATCTTAAGCAGAAGTCTGCTTTTTTATTTCGTAGATTCGGAATGAAGACTTTTTGTCTTAGAAAAAGTTCAGATCAAAGTAGCCCCAGGTGATTCTAAGTAACCCCAGTCTCTGGTATACTTGTACAAATCTCGGCATAACAGTTACACCAGGTTTATTAGTAAGGGGTTTAATATGTAAGTAAATATTTACAAGAAAATAATTGATACAGTGCTTCAATCACCACACGATTTTGATTCTTCCGTCCAAGTCCTTAAATATGATGTTCTGACGCCGCATGTAGTTCTGCAGCAGCTGGTAATCCACCTCCAGGTTCTCCAAGTTGAAGCGGTTATCCGAAAGCACCTGTATTATTTTATGCTTTTAGTATCATATTATATTTATGTATGTTGAAACTTGAATCTGATCACAAGAATTCAAAATTATCTGTCAATATTGATTGACTGAAATATTTGATGGGTTTATCGCAGAGGTAAACTAAACTATCCATTATGAATATTAGACCGTGTGGTGTGTGTACAGAAGCACAACTAAATAGTTTGTAACTAAGTATTTGAGAAAACATGAACATACAAAAGTGGCCATCCTGACGTCAGGATGGCGTGGTGGTTCCATTACACGATTTCCACTAAAAACTACGTTGAAATTGGTTCTCATAACTCTCGGTTAGTACCTTCACATTTTAGTACTTGCATTTACCTAACTTTGTCTGGCAGGGAAATGACCTAATTTATAACAATCGAAAATTATAATATTTTATTAACACGTATACAGATCGATTAATAAGAGCTGGTACATTCACAGTACTTACACTAATGCAATTTGACTAATATAGCATGTTATTTTTTTTCGTGTCACTAAGCCATCAGGTTTAGTGACACGCCTTGTATGCCACGTGGCTGTCAACGGAATGAAATGAAATGAAATTCTTTATTTAAAGATTAGATGCTTAAAATAAATGGCACTGTTCCCGCATAAAGGAATATGACAACAATCACTCTGTATTTGTATGGAGTAATATGTCACGCAGCTCGTTTATTCACAGACACTATACAAGCGCATCGTATCAATGTGTTAAGATGCCAGCTCTTAGTAGTCGATCACTACGTGTATTGTAAAATCCGATTTTACGAATAGCACGGTAAGCGTGCTATTGAACATGGGGAAAATGGTTAACTATGAAACTAACAGTGTAACCGCCGCCGCCATCGCCGATGTAGTCCTGCGTGACGATGCGGTAGACGGCGGTGACGTCGAGCGGCTCGTAGCGCGGCACGGCGCACTCGATGCAGCGCACCAGCGCCTCCTGCACGCGGCTGCCAGACGGCTGCGTGCCGTTGTACGTCACGCGGAGACCTGACAAGCAACATGTGCAAGGGGTCTTCTTGTGTACGAAGTAACATTTACTTTGTTTTGAACACCGAACCAGTGAGATCAAATGCACTGATCAGTGTGGTGGGTTCAAGAGTAAATTATTAAAATACGGAACTCGTGGTTACACACACGGCTCGTGTTGTGAAATATATAATGAAGAAGGCATGGTATGAATGAAAACGGTACAAGGGCGCCTGCGGCCCAATGTTCGGGTACTTGTACCTGCAATCGGGAGGTTTGCGTCTGAAACTGACAGAGACCTTGGTGTGTACTAATGGGTCTCTTTTTCAGAGCCTATGTACGCTCCGCAACGTTTTAGTAAATGGCA
>SJJU01016239.1:0-23212 GCA_012932125.1 Conopomorpha cramerella
GGGCTTGGATGCATCATAATAGCAGTGGACAAGAGAATTAATATATGAGTTAATGAGCTCTTTATGTTACATTACATAATAATGTTCAATATCGCTATGTTACATTTTGGAGAGAAACATTGTATTAAAAAAATGTATTTACATTTTAAGCATTAGATTCTCTTAACTTTTGACTGGGTGAAGCGAATTTGATGATTTGAAAGCTGGTGTTTCACGTGTGGTCCATTTTAAATTTGGTTCAGATCTGGCATCTAAACGAAAAACACAGAAATTTTAATATTTTACTGGTATTTTATAGTCGATTTTTTATTTACTGACCTGAATCACATCCGATACCATCCAGCATCTTTCACGTTTACTGTTTTTATGCACACGAAAATAGTATACACTGATCAACCAGCACAGAAATTTCCTATAGAAAAGGATTCACCTACTAAGACACTTTTTTGAAAACCTATTGTATTTTTAAAATAATCCAAGTAAATTAAAAAGAATAAAATAAATACACTTCACGCCTTATAATCCCAATGCGGGGTAGGCAGAGGCAATAAATTTAAATCTGCTAAAATTAAACCTTCATACTGTAACTGATATTTCCGAAAAAAAAATGTTTGTCCTTAATGTCGGTTTACAGACGGTACGTTGTCACGTGAAACATTGCGTAGTACTACTAAGAAGTACACTCGATTGCGGAACGGGACAATGACGTCATCTTTTTCGTGCATGCAGCCCGTAGTATCGAGTTATTAAACGTTGTCACGTCAAAAAGATTGTGAAGAACCGACACCAGTTAATCGTAATAAAATCGCAGATCAGTTGATATGTGTTGAACGAAGCTATCTATCCTATTGTTTCATACGATGATTATTAATCACTTGCGTAATTTTTTATCATTTTCCTTTTTGCGCGACAATATTATACCTACGTACAGTGCTTCAAGGCACTCTAAAAAGTTTAGCACCCAAGTTAAGCTACGTCTTATTTTGATGGATTATTATCATAATAAATTTAAAATACCCAAAATAAACTATAAAAGGATCTCTTTGAATATTTGTGTGCGTGAGGATTGAGGGCCACTTTGTTCAATCATTTTGAAATTTTCTGGAGATTACAATGACACTATGACAAATGCCTACAATCCAACAAGGACATTTTGGCGGGCGGGTGCTTAATATTTAGCATTTATGAACTGATTTGGATCACATGTTGTTGAAAAGAAGAAATTTCCAAGTTGGAAATCAGGATATGATGATGGCAAAGCGTATGAGCCATATACTTTAATTCAGCGCACTAATTGATTCAAATACATAGTAACGTGTTTGTCCACGTATGTAGGTACCATTAATAAGGAGACGGTTACCGCCGCCGCCGCCGCTACCGCCGCATCTCTGTGGTTTGATTCCAAAATAGATAGAATTTCCACTTTAGACGTCACCACCACCAATATAATAGGAAATCCTTGTCCGTGTGCTAAGTGTTATTTTTTATCGAGGTTCGTTAGATATTGGTATAAACATGACAGAGGTGTATTTGTTCTAATCTGCATCTATGGATGATTACTGGCCGACTGAGATGGAACAACAAAATTTCCAACGTCAACTATATTAAAGACCGTCTGTTGTCTAGTTGGTCGGATACTTGACTTGTAACCTGGAGGTCGCGGGTTCGAGTTCGGCTACTGGACGTGAACCAATGGGACTCTTTTTCAGAGCCTATGTTTGCAACGCAACGTTTGTACGGTGAAGGACAACATCGTGATGAAACCCGCACACCATAAGGTCTGTGAACCCTCTGTCACGTTGGGTTAAATACGCTTGGTGAACCGTGGGCATTTGCTTATTAAGCAAGTGCCTCTGCCTACCCCACTTTGGGATTAAAAGGCGTGAAGTGTATTTATTTTTTTATATTAAAATTAAATTGCAACTGAACTATATCCTACTTAGATACCAATAAAGTTAAATTATGCTGAGTGTGAGATTACTGTCTCTTACTGAAGTCCGGGTAATACAAGGTGTGAACTCGACACGATAATGTGACGGTAAAACTTTATTGCACGTATAACTTTTCCATTGCTAAGGCGGTATTCGGTTAATATCCTGCATGCATATAGTGGTAGCCAGGGCCGATTAAAACTGAGCGTTTCTGCCTCAGGCATCGATCTAATAAAATATCAATAACTAACTTACCTAGGTACAGCGAAAAGCTTTTTCAAGCAAAACTTTTACGTCGTACTCGTCGGCGGTCGACATTCCGCACAACACGGTCCATAGAGGTACCTTTTTATGCTTTCTCTTTTTCATTTCGATACCTATGTACAGTCGGCCAAGAATCTGGACTACCACCCGAAGGCTGAAACTCATAAGAATTTATGACATTAAGATTCATTTCTCACTTGTCCCATTATTACAACTCTACCTTATTGTTGTTTTAGTGACATAAAAACTTTTTAAAACTTTTTAGGTCACTTTCTTGGCTGACCGTACAAATAATTTACATATACCTACGTCGAAAGTGATTGCTTACCGAGAAGGGTTGTTCCACAAATCAAGTGTTAGAAATAAAATGTAGGTGACCGATTTCTAAAATATCCCAAGTAGTACGTAATTGACCTACGTACATACGTAATGTGAGTGTTACGTACCGCTGACTGTACCTACGCGGTCTTTGTCACTGAGAGAAATTAACTTTCAGCTTGGGAATGAAAATATGTTCATGACACCCGCCACTCGGTTACTTTCAAATCGACCTACAATACGCCGGTTGAGTTTTGCCTCTGCTCTTTATTTTGTAAACCTGCTCTGCTATGAAACACTATTATCTACTCTACCTCAGCTTATTTAGAATATATTCTCTTTTGGTATGTTGACGTTATATCTCTTTGGCCGTTTATCTTGTCGCGGTTTGGTGAAGGCAGCTTTCTGATTGGAACAGTTTGTAAACGTATAGGTATTTTTATCTTATTAAGTAGTAAGTAATTTATTAAAGACTCGATGTGTATATACGGTATAGAAAATCGATTATCGTGACCAACGTTTCACAAGTCTTCATCAGAAATAACTTTTAATCAAAGCAATTTATATATAGCGTGATTTATAAACCATCTTCAAAAAAGCTTCCTTCATTTGCAAAATAGTCCCTCGAAAAGCTAATTATTTTAGAATTTTCCTCATAAAATGTCCTAAGTGACGTACCTACATACCATTGCCTAAGTAAATTTCGATTACAATCTCAGTAAATAATAATTCTAAAATATGTATATTTTGTTCCTCCAGGTGAGCGAATATCTGAAGAAGCAGATGGTGACGGCCGATGGCGGCGAGATGACCGAGGACGTGAAGCAGATGATAGAGAGCCACGACAAGCTGGTCGAGGAGATCTTCCAGCACGAGGACAAGGACCGCAACGGCTTCATCAGCCACGAGGAGTTCTCCGGGCCCAAGCACGACGAGCTCTAAGCCAACACTTGAACCTGGACAACGTCCACCAGCCAAAAAATCGAGCTCAAATCTTATAGATAAAACTATTGTCATAAAATCAGTTTACCTGATACCTTCACAAAAACACATAGCAGATTTGTTTCTGAATTGCACTGTTCACTCTGTATATACTTACTAATGATTGTCAGTTCATCAGCTCAAACAGATTTTTTTAGTTAGGAGATAATAGGGTACTTATTATTGATAATTAGAGTACCATGTTCATAATAATATCAGATGAAAGTCATTTTAGATGGTTGTAAGTAATTCTGTATGAATGTTGGTTGTAGCATGTAGCACGCGTGTGTGCCGACCCCGCCGCAGCCCCCGGCGCTCCTCGGGGCTCCTCGGGGCTGCGGGCAGCGGCGAGCGGTGCACACACAATGCGTGCTTTAGATTATGTCTGCGCTATTCTATATAATACTGTGACATGACAAGTACTTACTTTACTTTGCGTTTGAGTTTGTTAAAATGTTTGAGTTATCATTAATTTGTAATTATAATAAGAATCTTTGACGAATTCTATTTTTTTATTTATTTTTGGGACCACTAGAGGTATATTGCGTTGGAGTATTTGACGTTTATCTGTTGTATTCTTTATTGCATAAAGTTACCCCATACGACGTCGTTTTAACTTGTTGTAGTACGTTATTACATTTTACTTGCTGTTTAATTTAAAAAAGTTACACAAAATTATCTCTTTCAGTTGAACATCGAAGACCTTGAAACATTCTGATAAGACAATTTGGCATAATCTGTAATTTTATAATAAATGTATTTATTACAATAATATTTTTGTTTTTTTTGTTATTTAAGTACTTGCCTACTCACGTAAATCACACTATTATTACAAAGTTGAAATTTTGTGGGTGTGTATGTTTGTTACTTCTTCAGGTCTAAAAGAATAGAGCGATTTTAATAAAATTTGGTATAGAGTTAGCTGGCACCCTGGATAAACATATAAGCTACTAGCGTCTGTCCTAACTATTAATCTGAATATAAAATTAGTATAACCTACAGGGTGGCCTGTGCCCAGCAGTAGATGTCACGAAATATAAACTATCCTATCTCTCAAATTGGACGAAATTACATATAAATGCCAACTTTTGTGAATATCGGTAGCCTTGGTGAAGAGTTCATTGGGAACAAACATCAGACACTGGACATTTATATATTAAGATAATTTATCTCGACATTCCCACGGTAACAACGCAAATCACGAGTTACACCGCCGTCGGGACACAACAGCGGTAAATTGCAAATATCAAAAACAAAAATAAGTATACCAAGTACATTAAATCATTTTTATTAAATATATCATTGAGAAATCTAGGATTCCGTACCTTACCAAAGTACATTGTTAGGTTTATGTATTAACAATTCATTCTAATGATTTCGAACCTGCCGAAATTATAACTAAGTTAGGTAATATTTAGATGTTTTAGATAAACCAACTCAGTTTGAACATAAGCTAAATGATTTCAGATCCTTGTCGACTAGGAATCGTGTCAGGTAAATAAATCCCTTGTAAGGATTTAAAATAATTCGTTACAAGTTCAAAAACTGATGAGGATAATAAAAAATATTATATAATGAATAAATTCAAAATAAATAACAATACGTACAGATAGAGATCCCAAAATAATATAACATCAATCACAATTCTTGGCTGATTATAATTTATAATGTTAGATATTTATACAACAATGTTAGAAACGATATTACAAAATTCATGGACTACTCGTAAAAGTAGTTATGTTTTAGAAAAGTACAGTAATTCCAGTATCTCTAATAAATGGATTACAATTTCACTGTAAGAAAAATAATTTCGATGTAACATTCTAGAAATTGGAGAACTGTTCTCAAAAAATATACCTGTACATCAGACATAGTAAATTGTACACAAATCACAATCAGCGGCGAGTTATGTCCATGTACTCGATAAAGAACAAATAGTTCACAACATTCCTTTTTATAGCTTAGGAATATTGAATTTTACAATGACTTTCACTTCATAGCATCGAAAAATGACATTTATTTCCAAGGCACGAAAGGAGGGATGTCAACTGCCCGCTCTTTGTTGCGCACTGGGACCTTTAACTTACAACATCAATAATTTTATTATACAACAAATTATTATCACCTAATCAGATTACAATATTTTTCCTATCTAATTAATTATTTTTCCATTATGTTCAACAACTCAGATGTTTCAGAAGTGCAATCGGTTCTATAAAGTAAACTAGGCAATTGTTTGTTATTTTAATAAAGTTTAGGAAGTATTTTATTAGGTAGTGGGTGAGTGACATATTTTACTATTATACATAGTAGTAACGCTGTACATGTGTGATATTATTTTTTATAAGATTATAAATTAGCACTTATAAAATACAATCATTAATATCCACGCCTAACTACTTCATTATCAACAATACTTAAACAAAATTGTTAGGAATGGTGCCTACCTTCACTTGCATCAATTTACACCTAAAGGTGTGTACTCACCAGCGGCGTTTTGGGTCGTAAGTACCTAATGGATTATTTTTCGGATCTAGCATGTATTTATGTATATAAGGCTACCTGTGCAGTGGGGTGAAAACTATACGAAAACGATATTTAGTTTCACTGTCAATAACCTCGGCTAATCGCAGCTCGCGGAGCTTTTTCATGAATAGCTATAATTGACACGAAACGAATGATCGTTTTCTTAATGTTCTTATCCCTCTGTTGGCTGTTTGTTCTCACTACTAACTATTTATGATGAAAAAGCTCGCCAATAATGTTTGATTCTTTACGGCAGCGTTTAAGCTCGGTCGGTAACTCTTGTTAGCCCAAAAATTACATACTTTTAGTTTCTTAAAGAATGTCTCTATTATTGTAATTGCCGTTGGTATATTTTGTTTTCACTGGTTTTAGTAGGTATCTACATATAGACCTTTTGCAGATAGATGCAGTAAAATCACTGTTTATCTAATAAAGCAGCAAATATTACACAGAACATTTTGATGTATAGGTGTAATACAACATTTATAATGATCAGGAAGGTATATACACATTATCAGAACCCAAGCGAAGGTACACTGGTGTTAATCCAAATTACCGTTGCTGGATACCGGACCTGAAAATCAAAGGAAATATTATCAAGTGTGAAACAGACTTTGGTAAATAGATTAGGTAAGTAAGTACCTTGTTACGAGTAGTACAGAGGCTTTATTGTACATGTTTACATATATTGATAACTTAAAAAGAATTGATCGTACAGTGTTTTTCATGACTGAATGTATACAGTAGTCGTTATATACATTTTCTTTCATCTACTCATGATTACGAAATACAGAGTTAAAAGGGGATTAAAAATGTCTAAAATGTTCATTAACTAAAGTAAATACCGGTATTGTGTGATCTAATAGTAATGGTGAGATCGATCGTATGTGTGTACATTCCCTTGAGAGATACGTCAATAGTTTGACGCTCTCAATGCACCTGTACCATAATATAACATAACTAGTACACTAAACTACAGTTTGATTCGGATTCACAAACTGTCTTATAAAAGAACATCAGCATTATTTTGTTATAAATTGTGTCAGTAGATCAAGCTTAGTCTAGACTCACTAGAAGCTAGAAAATTTAAGCTTGGAAGTATATGACTGTGTAATCCTGTGTTAAGTTTTAAATTTAGGAGAGTTCACATAGATACATACACTTCACGCCAGGCTCCGAGAGGGGTAGGCAGAAATCACAGATAATCTGACATACCACTTTCGTTTCATCCACATTCATACACCTTTTCATACATGATCATCGGTTTCGGGTACTTTTTACGGCACTTTTCTTTATATCGCCAATCGTCGATCCATGTTTTATGGGGTGGTCACTACTCACCCGCTCCAAAAATCACTCATGTAAATTTCTCTCTTTGGATAAATCGTCTTGCTGCATAGTATCTTAGAGGAGAGTTTATTCGAATTACAAATATTTTTTTTACAGTACTTATAATTTTATAAAGGCCTGCAGAAATGCAGTTTCCAATATATCAGTCCTTACCTATATAGCAAGGCGGACTCAAGTAGGACTCACCCCAGACTGCTAAAAGCCGCTTGCTGGCGCTGGGGGCTCAGAGTTCGCTTGTGAACTAAAACCAAGAATAAAGAAAATATACCATAGTGATCGGATTAAACTATTTTACTTTTTTTTTGTCATTCGTCAATGTTCAAAAGTCAATGTCCCGTTCACTGTTAACCACACCACCAAAATGACACCCCTAAGACCAAGCTACACTAAACTTAATAAGTATTACTGATTTGAAAGATAACTTGAATTCTCGACCATCTCGCGGCCCAGAGCTCAGGTTATGTTGTCAGTTTTCTATTATTGTACTGAAAATCCAATATAACTTGGCCTTGGGGTGTATCGTTTTAGTGGTGTGGTTAACATAGAACCCAATGTATGAGTTTCATTAAAATGAACCTACACATTTTTGTAAAGCTCCATGGAGACATTTTGGATTCAAATTGGAGGTCGATTATTAACTTCTCATTCTGACAGGATTAAATTTTATTACCAGCACGTTATTGCAGCAATTGTACCACAATATTAGCTTTTAAACAAAGAAACCATTTGAATCTAAACGCTTCCTGAGCTTACCTCTCTCTATCTTAGTTACTAATAATATACAAAGATGCTATAGAAACAGCAGTGCCCATTCGAAAACATTTCGCATAGCAAATATAAATAAATCATTCGCAAAATAGTGTTAACTTAATACAATCGGTTCACGATTTTGAAAACTAAGGTAATGTCACATGACTGCAGTAGCTGGTGTTTTGTAATTGAGCATATCGGTAGCTTAGCTGTTTTCATTCGCAATGCAAGTGGAAGTTAGCGACGCGTGTCATAACTAAAATAAAATCTTCCTACAACATGATACAAAAAAGTTTATGAGATATTTTGACGTACAAAATACGGTCTAAAATACTTACAACTCTTCTTTTTATCTGTAGAGAGACGTGGATTTCGTTTCCTCTCCCTCTGAACTGGTTGTCGCTTGCTGGTGGCAGATCTCACCAGACTCTCGAGGATCTCGTCCTCCGTTGACAGATCTCCACTGCAAATACATAAAAGCCGGTTAATATCAAGGTATTGACACAACGCATGTACAACCTAAAAATGAAAGTTAGGTATTTATTCGCCTTCAGAAAGATTGACGTTGGCACTTCTCTTATCTTAACCTTTACATTACACTTGAACCTGAATTATTTGATAAACAAAACAGATCAAATTATAGCGGTAAACTTATTGTCTGAAGGTGACACAAATTACCTCTACAGTGGTAGGTAGACAAAGATAACGTTGCCGAGTTTATGAAAACGCTTTTGCTATGAACTGAATTTCCGCACAACTTATACCTAAAATGATTATTTGTCCGGTTAAGAACGTATAGACCAGATTGTTCTAATCAATAACGTAGAAAGAAGGGCAAACAAAAATCACATCCTCGCAAGGACTAATCTGTGAGAGCGAGCCACATCGTGATTACGAAAAATAATGTAGAGTAAGTATATCGGGATTTGTAGACATACTTAACGGCAACGCTGGCTGCAGGCGAGTGGGTCGTCGAGTGGGAGTGCTTGCGGCGCCCGTCGGACACGCTGTCCACGTAGGGGTCCGTCTTCAGCAGCTGCTTCAGAGCTGTGTCTGCTGAGTTGTCGCCGCCCTTCGTAGAATAGTTGCCAACCTGTAAAATGCACCTCAGTAAAATGTGTCTGCAATTTTGTTTTTAAGCTCGACTTATCTAAACGACTGTATGTTTAGTAGAGCTTTTAAAGTATTTCTGTAGTCGTAATCAATATTATTCATACACTCAATAAGCTACACTCACATAAAGTTCGACAGATCTACACAGATCTGATATATTCTCATCTCCAGTATCTAACTCGACGTCATAGATTTTGGTATGGGGTTAAGTTGTTTGTCGTGGTCAGTCACATTTTTTTCAATGAGACTTTTCGCAGTACTTTGACACAAAATTTTATGTCACCATTATGTATGAATGTACTTACATCAATAATCATTTTTCCACGAGTTTTATTCCTCTCACGGTGGTTGGCTTTCTTCTCCAGCTGCAGTAGAACGCGCTCGCGCGACGTGCGGTACTCCAGCGCGAACTCCGCTATCACTTTTAGGAATTCCGATGGCTTAGTTTTCTCTACATCTGATAGCGGTACGCCCAAGTACAACAGGAATTTTGTATACCTATTAGAATACAATATTCGTTAAAATTAGAGATTACAAATGTGCGTGTGTGTGTGCAATAGTACATGTAATGTAAGTCAGTAGGTATATTAACAATTACCTGTTCATTACTCGCTTTTTGATGATGGATAAGAGAATGATTCTTTCAGCGGCGTCGGTGAGGAACTCATTTATTTTCGTTTTAAATATTTGTGATCCGTCGTGCTTGGCAACTTTCTTCATATGATCCCATGACGCTTTACAGTCAGATTCCAGCTTAGAGAGGTTAGAGCTTAGCATGTCGAAGTCTACTTTGGACGCTCTTATCACGGGACCGACCTATAAGTGCAATTTATAAATTTATTTGAATTTTATTAATTAGATATGTAATTTTGTAAAACGTAATAATTGTATATTTCTTTCCAACTTACTTCACTGAAAAAGTCGGTGCTCTCAGGAAATTTAACTATTATCATTTCGCAGATATGGTAGAGAAGAGGGTGCTTGTGCACAGTGTCTTTGACCTCCATGACCTTCGAAAGGTAATCCAACCTAAAGCCCTTCACCGGGCTACCATTTAGAAAAGAGCCCACAGATCGTAAAGTTGATAAAATTGCTTTAAA
This sequence comes from Conopomorpha cramerella, assembly GCA_012932125.1. Classification (NCBI taxonomy): domain Eukaryota; kingdom Metazoa; phylum Arthropoda; class Insecta; order Lepidoptera; family Gracillariidae; genus Conopomorpha; species Conopomorpha cramerella. Next base: position 10,334 of record SJJU01016239.1, read on the forward strand.
AGTCTTGTTAATCTTTAATAACTCGATGCCCTGCTTCAGATCCATGAGTGGTTCAGCAACTTCCCTCTGCATTGACAAAAATATAATATGAAATTAATGATTTCATCAATTACGCTGAGGTTATCGATATAATGCAGAGATTGAAAGGGGAAAACTCACCTCCAAATTATCAAAATCTAACTTAAAAACCCACAGTTTTAACCTTGACGACAGTTCACTGATAGATGCCAACGTAAGGAGAAATTGCTCTGCGCTTCCTAATGGTAGATCGGGGTTGGCATACTGAAAAATTAAATAAAGGCATTATATTATATTCTAATTTAAAAATAGGTTAATTAACAAAAAGTACATTCTTGAGCGAACCAACCTGTGCTTCCTGTATTTTGACTTTCTCGTCTTCAGTAGGCAACATAGTTAATAGTTTTTCTATGCCCTCGCGGCCGATTACTGTAGCATCCATTTTTAAAATAGCTGCTTTGATTGTTTGTGGAGTCGGCAATTTCTTCATTGCAATGTTTATTGCATTTGATCGCTTAGCATCTAATATGAGATTTCTCTTTGGCTCTGTGATTTTCTGTAAATTTATAGGTAATTTATTTAACTGGCCGAGAATTTATAATTTTCAATAATAAAAAATAAACACATGGGCTTATCTATACTATTTAATAACTACACCACGCAATACGGGACGAAACATTTTACTTACTTCCTTAATTATTAAATCATTGGTTCTCGATTCAAATAAATGTTCTAACATTTTGGTATCCAATTTTACTTCAGGTAAGTCGTCCCATATGAAACCACCAATTTTGTTTCGCAAAGGCATTGGCACTGGATTTTCCTGGATTTCTTTCCAAAAGAGTTTGACTGTTTTTTTATTCTTTTTAATTGAAGAACTATCTGATTCGTTAGATTTTTCTGAGGAGACTAGGGCTTTAGGCGGAGGAGCTGGCGGATTATTGCGTGCAAACGGAGGGAAGGGAACTGGTGGTGGTGGGGGAGCCCCAATTGAGGGAAACGCGGCTGGAGGAGGTGGCGGTGGCGGGGCTACACCACTAGGGAATGCCGTAGATGCCACGTCCTCTTCAGGATCATTTCTCAAGTCAGAGAAATCTAAATCACACAGATGGAATTCTCTATTCAAGCATCCTTTCCTAAGCTCTTCCCAATGCAGGTCATTCTCTGATACCTTTACTTCATGTAACTTTGGCGCTATTTCGATGGTAGGGCTTTTTATTATTTCTGTAATAATATTCAATGTTTTGTAATTAGTAAAAACACAACCATATGTGTACCTAAATAAATGTTTCTATTTATAAGATCACATTAAAACAGTAACAATACCTTTTGACTGTGATTTGGCTAATTCTTCTTTGGCTTTAGAAACGATTCCTGCCATATCCGACACCCGCGAGGGTTTGTCTTCAGTAACAGGACTTGTGGGACTGGTCAATCTTTGTGCTAAATCTTTTATACTAAGTTCCTTATTTAGGACTATACCTCTATCATCTTTAGTATCAGTAGGACTATCTAATTGTTTGTGACGCAACACACTTAATGCGTCTAGTCCATTGACACTGTGGCCTAAGGTTCCATTTTGTATTCGTTGTTTTAGGCCAGATGTGTATCTTTGGTTTCCTGAAAATAGATACTTAATGTATTATAGTCATTGTAGTTACACTAAAGTTATTAAATATTTCAAACAAATTTAATGTTTTAGTTGGTTATTCAGTAATAAAACAAACCATTCAACAAAACATCGTTCAGATTCAAACATTTTGAAGTTCTAGTGACATAGGTATTGTCGTTTTCCTTGAATCCGTTTTGAATGCAAGTATTATTTTTTTTGTAAATAGATCCATTCGTGTTATTCAGCACTGTGTGATTGTAGTTTCCGTTAGTGATGTTTTGTATGTCTCTAGAGCTGGTTAAGTGTTTCATGTTGTCTTCAGCGGCGTGTGGACAGAGTGAATGTAGGCCACTAGATTTTGTTACGTTGCCATTAGTTTTTGGCGATGGAGTATTTACAAATATTTCTTTGTAAATGTTGTTGGAGTTGTTGAGTAGTTCCTGCTGGTGAGTGATATGGCGCGCTTGTCGCGAGTAGCGGTCTCTCGCCCGCTTGATCGCTCTGCTTAACTCTTTGTCGCGCATGTCTTGCATCGTGGACAGGTAATTATTGTCACTGATACTGTTATTTTTATTATCGATATCTGATAGTGATGTATTCGAATTTTCTATGAATGAAGGCAAAAAAATATGTTAGTCATGGAAAAAAATACTTTTATATGAAAATGTTTATTTGTTACAAAAAGCGATGAAATATTTATGAGCAGCAAAAACAGGTTGGTTAGTTTTGCACTGCAAAAAAACTATTAGAGCAAATTCGCAACACCCATTTATTTTACATTATAGTTACCTTTTTCTTTCATAAAGAACTTTTTAGATTTTCTTCTCTCCGATGTATTTAAGTTGATACTTCTTCGGCGTACAGCGTTTATCACAGAATCATCTAGTTGCCTGCAATAAACCAAATTCTTAGCATTGTGTAGGTTCTTTAATTTTATAAATAGTGCGTATTTTGTGTTCACAGGCTCTTGAGAGTACTGTTCAATTTATTTTGAACTATATACATGTTCCGTGATATTGGTACTTACTTCAGGGCAGTACCAGTGTCGTCACCGTCTTCGTATGATAAGACTGCTTCGAAAATCTGTAGTTGACGCAATAGATCCAGATCAGTGCCCTGTTTGGCCATATACAGCTGGATGATATCGTCCATTCCCTGCTCGTGAAGGGCATCAACGTGGTCGTAATAGAGGTTTCTGTCCATGATGTTGTTCAAACACTTGTTGATCAAGTTTGTGGCGTAGATGAGTAGCTCGGTGTCGGAGGCGTCAAAGTCTTTTAATATTTTCATGACATTGTACCAGGGTTGTCGTCCGTTGGCGTTATCGACCACGGTGATGGCGTCGATAAGCAGGAGACAGTTCTCATCGGTGTACTCGACGAACACCAGCAGGAGTTTCAGTGCGGTCTTCACCACGTGACGAAACTTACTCGAAACCAGCGAATAAAGCCACTGTATACACCGCTTGTGTGCCATCACGCCGTGCATACCATCCACGTACAACAGGATCTAGGGACAAAGTGAGAGATACATTGGTATGCTTTTCTAATTCTCAGCTGGAGTCTCAACTTCAATATATTTATTACTTCAGTTAGAAATAGTGCTTAGCTGCTATGTGGACTTTATAACATTTACTGAGGCGAAAAGTTCGAATAGGCATATTTACCTGGCCCAACGCTCGGAGAATATAATCCAGATAGTTGTGGTCGGCCATGTTTCCGAGCTGCATGAGGCAGTCCAAGCCCTTGTTTGCGACGAACTCGTGGACCAGATCATCGTCAGACTGCAGCACTTGCTTCAAGGAAAATAGAGCCCGACGAAGCTCTCGCCCCTGGGATTGAAGTAGACGCTCTAGAAATAAAATGTTGTGGTTATTACCCGGTAAACCGAGATTCCAGATATTTGTTCAAACTCTAAGTAAGAAGCGCTAAGTAGTTTTTACTAGTAGTATTACTAGTATTAACCAAACAAATAGATCGGACCAAAGATCCTGCAGTAGGATGAACATAATACAGATTAGAAAGTAATGAAGATTTTAAAATAAAATAAAAATTTATTTTTTTTAAAAAGATCATGGATGCTATGCTTTGAATGAACGATATGTTAAACAAAATATAAACTGTATTACCAATGAGCGAGTGTACTCGCACGGAGAGTTGGGTCCGGAGGATGATGGCATTTTTGCGGCTGAAACAAGACAAATAACTAAAGTTAATAAACGACAAGTAAAACATTTATGAAGAATAACAACTAATCTTCGATTTAATCATGCGTATCTATCTACCATTGATTTTAGATCAGATGATCATCAATAAGTGTTAAAGAACCATCAACGTCACATCACACATTTTCAAGAATACGGGGAAAAGTAAGCTTAACTCACTACACTCTCCCTATTCACAAATGTGAGACTTTTGTAGTTCGTACCAAATCGGCGTGGTACAGTCACTCGATATATAATCAAAAGTCTATATTTCACGAAGCAGCAAACGTAATGTCGTTGGTAGTATGACGTAGGTTGCCCCTTGGCGCTGTGGTGAAAGAGGTCCAATGGTACACACGAGCTGTCACACTCGAATCCACAAACTTCATTGCACGACGAGTTCAGAGACAAATTCGAAAGACTACACTAAACAATACAGTTTTCTCGATAATAACTACCTAATAAATCGATTTTACTTACTAAGTAGAGAAAAGTTAGTAGTAAATTAAGTTGAAACAATTTGTTGATGTTTAGAAATATTGTTTATAAAAACATGAAAATAAAATATTCGTAAGAGGAAGAATATTAAATTCTCGACAGTTTTACCATAAAGTTTTATCTGCAAACGTTACCGGCTTGCAGTGCAGTGTAATCCGTTTAAATTCTAGCAACGATGTCCACTACATCCAACTGCTCTGGAGTAAATATGCCTTCAATAAAATCTACTTTATTCGCGACGTTTCTTCTAGATAGTCATTCTAGCATTAGAAGTTTGTACGCAAACAAATTCAAGTTTAATTCAAAATAGAATAGTGTTTGTGTTTCCTTCATTGCTTTAGACGTGCGATACAAATTAATATGAGTATACGTATTTATCATGTTCTAGTTTTTTTCAGGAATCCTTTAAAATTTCGAATCTCAGAAACACTCTTTAAGCCTAGATAGTTACTGTGAAATCGTGAAAAGCGAATGATTATGATAACAGAGTTTGCTTCATATTGAGTATTACCAAGAAGTCACAGAAAAAAAAACAAAAACACGCTAATTTGTTATGGGTCGCACTTATTTTAAATCCTAAAAATCTGTAATTTTTCCGCGAAAACGTCCCTGAGTATTTCTTAGAAGTATTTGAAATTGGGACGTGCATCCTACACACTTGTACGTGTCTAGCGCGCAGCGTTAACGGACTCACGTTCCAGCGCGGCCGAATAGCTCCTGAACGAAGTCGAGGTCGTCGTCGGACATCTCGCAGCCATCGTCGCTGGTTTCCAGCAAGGCGGCGTCGGCGGTGGAGGCGCGCTCCTCGTCCGCTACCGCGATGCCAGAGTCCGTGGACACCTGCCGCGGCAGCCTGCGCGCCCGATGGACCTCCAGGTTGCTGGCATAGCCGCACAGCTCGCATGTGCCACAACCGAACGCAGAACCACCTATGAGCTCCTCGATAACACCTGACATTTTCCCGTAATTCTTCTCCGTCAATGCACATGTACAGGCTGTATATTGTTTTCTTTTCTAATAAATGTTCAATCACCACAGTGCGAATTGTTTACATTGCGAAAATAATTTTAAATTATTTTCCAGGAGACTTTCGCCAGCACGTTGTTTCATAACAAAGTACTGACCGCGAGTGTGTCGGCCGGTTCCCACTCGTGGCCCATTTAACTGACGACTGGGACGCGTCAATCCAGACCGGAACAATTACAAAAATACAGCCGTATCCTCTCGGCTGACATTGAATTTATGAGTCAGGTCTGTGGGAGTACCGGGAAAAGAGGATATACATATTTTGTCAAATGGAAATTTCGGTGGACAGGTCACTCAATAGGTGGAGAGTCTTTTAGTCTTTGATTACAAATCTCAATACAATATTGCATACTTTGATTTGTTAATCAATTGTCTTAATAGCCAATCAAATTCTGTGACAGTTTCATCTCTTTAGGAAATTTCGTCAATATATATCGATTGTACATATTGCATTTATTGACGGACTCTGATGCGTTTTGTTTATTTGGATAATTCTCTAATTTTAATTAAGACAGCAAAAGCCCATTCAACGTTCACAAATTCGGGAGAGCAATTTTAACTCTTCGAGTCTATTGTGTAGCCGACCTTACGATGTGTGTTAGTAGTAAAATTGTAAAAACCTATCAAAGGGCCAAGAAATATTACTGCGAAAGTAGATCGCAAATCTAACTTACAGAGATATACTCCGCATGTTAGGTGTAGTTATTGTTAGCCGACAAGAGTAGGCGAGGACGTCATGTGCACACCTGGTACTCAAGCCCGCAGGAATGGTCTGGAGCGAAGTAAAGTCGACGGCTTCAATTGGGGAGGGGTGGCGAAAGCTCTGTAGATCCTAGTAGCTCCTCTGTAGATGCCACGTATTTCTCGAGAGTACCTTATGAGCTTAGGGAAATAATACACAACTACACAGATTTGACATTTTCCGTCGTAATATTATTATTGCACATGCTGTATATACGGCGACAGTGCAAGTTCATTGTTTTATTGAGTACACTTTTTTGCGGTCGACGATTCTCCCGAGCGGCGGCATCACTTAATAAAAAAGCTCTAGTCTTCACTCACGATTTCGCTAACAATTTTAGTTTCTTAGCTTTCATAACAATGTACCATTTGTGGAAATTACCAAGTCCATAATTATTATTGTCATCTTGAATATGGACAAATCTTGTGGTACCGTCCTGGTCTATCTCGCATGCAGGTACGTACGAGTAGTAGTACAAGGTAAGGTTTTGCGTGCGTTTAAATTCATATCATAATACATTTTAATCCTCTGTTCTCCCAAGTGGACATTATCACGTGTTTTAAGTGTTTAATGTTTACATACCTAGTTGAATGTTAAAATCAACGTCATGAATATTTTCAATTAGCACAACATACATTTCGTTTGTTTTGAGAAAAGGTCTGCACTACGTTAGGATCAGAATGTGCCGTGAAAAGTAACACATTGACCTAGTTAATGTTTACATGTGTCGAACACAGCCCGAAACGTCTATTTCCAGCAAAAAATAGCACGTTGGCCTTTATTTTCTTGCTAATTTCTTAAACTAAGAAATCCGATGAATTTTCCAGTTTTTGTTTCTACAATATTGATATTTATAATTTTTTTGCAATATTCAGTTGGTACCTACACGTGTTCTGTAATACTGTTATTTGTACGTACGTATGCAGCAAGTGCCTACAGCTATCCAAATTGCACAATCGGGACCAGTAACATCTATGAATTCGCTATTGCAATTTGAGATATCCAGGTACGGTCAAGAAATGCACAACGGGTGCCAGTGACCCGAGACACTGCACCTTTGTTTTATGCATGTGCCACAAAATGTAGGTACTCATTGCCTATTTATGATGGATTCAAGCTGTATCTGCAGTCGTCTTCACTCAAAACATCTGCTTCTTAACAACTATGAAAACTAGTTCTTGCGCATTATTAAAAGTAGTCCAGAGCATGAGAAAATTGCGCACATTAAAAAAGATATCTGCAGTTACTCGTAAATTACTGATTTGAATCTTTCGTAGCAAAATCTATTAGACATGTAGCCTATTCAGATGGTTTGTAGGTATCTTTACTACGAATTACATTTATGTGATGCACATACAATCGTGGCTGTTTTATTGCAATATCTTATATAGATATAGATTATATAAAACTCAAAGTCAGTCAGGAACTGATTCATTCACCACTGACTAATTTTGGAATTATGAATTATAAAACTTGAAATAGAAATTAAAGAAAACATATTTAGATTTTTTTATTTCATCTCCTAACCGTCTTTAACTAACTACGAGCTAAAAAGGCGGAAATATGACGAATTAGTACGCGTATGAAAACGTGTGGCGTTCACTAGTCTATGCTTATGTTGAGGAAAGAATTGAATGGATGGTTCGATGGATGTTTGTAACGTTTAAACTCAACAACTACTTGCGGATTTCGATAATTCCTTCATCACCAGCATGCTACATTATCCCTGAATAACAGGCTATATTTTATGTCAAAATTCCCGGGTAAAAAAACGCGAGTAACACCGCGCGGTATAGCCATAAATTCTTTGAGTGAACATACATACTTTTGATTAACTCATTTGTCGATTGCTAGGATTTTCTTCGTTATAAAAAAGACAAAAAATGTACATTACTAAAAAAAAATAACTCGTGTTACCTAGCTGATCTTGAGATATAGGTAGGCGCATTTTTCTCCGAGTAGGTAGACGTCCTACGGTGGGCTAGAGATATTTTGAACAATCTTAGAATACTCAGCGTCAATAAAAGCGGCATGCGAGTGAATTTCGAATTTCCATCGTAATAAAATTACAAACCGCGTCCGAATATAAGAATAATTAAGTTTGGATGGAATCTTTCGTTTTGATTGGAATCGTTTGTTAATTCTTTACGCCAAGACTAGAGAGAAGAATAAAATAAATGTAGCTTATAGGTAGGTATATCGGCATAAAACAAAGTCTATATTTCATCCAGAATTTCCTAAGTGCACGGAAAAAAAGCGTGTAACACCGTCGGGTTACATCATCTCGAAAATATTTTACCTATCGTACTATATAATATTATTATATCGTACTAATATTATAAATGGGAAAGTGAGTTTGTTTGTTCCGCTTTCACGCCGTAACTACTGAACCGATTGCTTTGAAATTTTGCAGACGTATAGTTAGAAGTCCAGTTTTAATAATAGGGTACTTTTTATCCCGGAATAATTTTATATTCCCGAGGGAAAACAAAAATATTACTTTATACCGCAATATAACCGAAGTCCATGCGGGCGTAGCCGCGAGCGGAAAGCTAGTATAGCTCTATATCGTTATGGTTTGTGTGTTACTTTACTTTACTTTAGAATAATGTTGCAAACTCGGCCTTTTGGAAGATGTTTACTTTGTTTTGATACGTTCTTGTCATATTTTTACTGTCAATATAAAGTCACCATTTTTACTGAAAACGAGTGCCTTATTTATTTCTATTAATATTAATTCGTAATATTAAATATTTTTAAAGTACATATTTTCTACAAAATCAGACAGTTTGGTCCACTCTACATTATATTAACGTCCATCACGTCCATGTGTATATTTACCTATGTAATTATATCTATGAATATGTTTTGCCAGGATCGTGACAAATGCAGGTCTATGATCTATGCCTACCCCACTGCGAAACGGGCGTGACGTTATGTAGAAATGTAACTATCCCTAAGTCTTATGCCAATTATTTTTAACTTTTTCAATAATAGCTATATATCCTGCTCTAGATAGAGTTCAACATACTTGAGGCACGTCATAGGCAGGTTTTAAAAAACTGTGTTCAGGTTTCGGTGGTATGTAAGAAGGAACATTTATAAATCGTTCTTCGGTATAAAAGGTGTCATAACACAAAAAAGTTATTAGGAAATCGACGTTTTAATATTTTTCTTCACGATTTTCACCATAACTTTTGTATTAAAATCCATACAGAATTAAAAGTAATTGCTTTCTATTTACTGCAAATTTATTTTAGTTTCTAGTATGTACGTACAATAAATAGAAAGTGCAAACTGGGAGAAATTAATACTTAGTATAGGTAACTAAAAAACGCAAAAACTTGTGTAATTTTTTTTGCCGATGGACGAAATGTCTGAATATCCTTCCATAGTATATGGAAGCATTGAAAATTACTGTCAGGGTTGCGATTTGACGATGATGTCACGATGTGAACTCAAGGTAGGTAGGTATGTACTGTAGGAAGTGCGCTCAGGATACCGGCGATTGCAGCTGGGGGTCCCGTTGCACATCCTGCTTAACAAGCAACGCGGCGAGGGACACTTATAATACAGACCAAATGTTTCTCCCTGCTCTCATGCTCGCACGTGGGAACCTACTGCGTGCAAGTAATTACCTACTAGGCTGATGGTATTGTAACTTTATTATATTGCTATAAATATCACCTGACGTTTATGAAGTATGGGTTAAAGTAGCGTCGAGGTTAAGGTTGCAACGTTTAAATATACGAGTTTAGTGAAAAATCATAGTATAAAGACGCATTCATTAAAAATATAAAATATATGAGTCAACTGCCCACGACATTGTTAATACTAATTTATCCCACCTAACGGCAAATCCATCAAATAAACATTGATCGCTTATTTCCGATTAAAAATTATGCCCAAATAAAATTCCTTTCTCTTTCCGGGATCTTACACAAATTTTCTGATAAAAGTAATGTAACTAGCCCGTTACCCGTGCTACCCTCATGCCAAAGTTCATCAAGATCAATTAGGTAGTTTTCACGCGATCCATTCATCCGTCCATCAGCCGTCATTAGTCCACTACAGGATACCATTTCGCCGGACATTCGGAGACAAATTCAATATGTATTTCAAATTCGGCTTCTGAATCTCTGCACATTTTACGGTTCCTATTTTGTGCTAATTCTTTTTTTTGTTGTGTTTGTTATTGGCTGGAGAGAAATTGAAAAAAAAATACTAATTCGAAAGGAATGTCTTTCGGGTTTTCCAGTTAAGTAATTTATAACTACTAAAGTTACTCAAGAGATGCATTTATTGACGTTTTCGAAGGACATTCCTTACCGATCGTTAGTTTAAGTCTTCAGGAGACGCATCGTGCTGATCATCGTTATAAAAATAAAACTTCTATTTCCTTATTTTGTGTTTCCACAAATGTGTTAAGAGAGAATTAGTACATCCTGGAAGAAGGCACTGACGTATGTGACAATGTAGGTACCTATTCATAACATATTTTCATACATAGTACAGTCGGCCAAGAATCTGCTCTACCACCCTAAGGTTGAAACTTATATGAATGTCAGTAAACATTAAGGTTCATTGGTCACTTTTCACAATATACCAACTCTACCTTATTGATGTTTTAGTGACACAGGAAGTGTCATCGAAACTGATAGACCATTTTCTTGGCCGACCGTACCATCATGTGTTGTGTCACATACCTGTCCTGCAAGCCGTCGAGCTCCTCCTCCTGTTCTGCCAACGACAGGTCCAGGTCAAGGTAGGGCCCGTAGTCTCCGTCCTTGAACACCTGCAGTGCTGCATCGTCAAGCTGTTGGCAAAATTAAGACAGTCAATGAAATACAAAATCTGTAGTCACTAATATTATAGAAATTGGTATCAGTCTGATATAATTCAAAACGAAGGAATTGTATAATTACGTATAATGTTGATGAAGTTGATAAAAAAATATATGCTCGTAAGGCAAGAATAGGAATTAACTAATACAGATTTGAAATGCTTAACATTACAGCCTCGTCTGTTGTGAGTAAACTGTTTTTTACAGGAAAAAACAATTTGAACATCTTCATACTTGTACCTTACTCCGTTAGCGTTATTTATTACCGATAAACCTGTAGAGCGTAAATATATTATACCCATACATTGTCCCCCTTTTCAATAAAACTTAAATAGTTCAATCCCTAATAAACGTGTATCGTTTTAGAGGCAATTTTTATAGTAGCAAAGACCTAATTTGCAAAACCTCTAATAACCGTTGGTGTTGTACATTTATTCATTACCGATGTATTTTAACGATCTATAATGAGGTTTGTTTCTTGCTATATAGTTCATTCATACGAAACGCTTTAATTGAACTAGGCGAACCTATATACATATCTTCGATTAGTTTATTGCCTAATGCACAGTCGATTTAAAACATCTTCTGATGTTTGGCCTATTTTTTCATCATTTAGTTCACTGGTATGACGTATTTTTTTTTTGGGACACGCACGAGACTGTTTATTCCCGATGAGACGGCGCGGTAGGGCGGGCGAGGCTAGGGCGGCCGGTTGGGCGGCTTAGACAAAGTGCGTAAGAGACTCATTATGATGTGTGACGTTTCTTGTATTTCTGTGGAGGTGGTCACTGTTCTTAATCTAGGTTTGACATTTAAGTACTTAATACCAAGTCATTTGTTTTAGTGTTAATTAGGCACGTGGGTAGGTTTGGTCGAACAAGAATATGGTGTACTTATACGTATTTGTTTCGAAGACATTTCCTGTGTACCTAAAATTTCTATATTTAGTAAACTATCTTTTGTAGTTAAAATTGTATTTCTAATGACATACTTATGTATACGGAGTGATCTAGAAATACCATTTTAAGTTGAAGTCGTTTCTGTAGTCCTTACTGAATCCATTCGATACTTATCAATATTTCGAAATGGAGAGGAAAACGATCTCATTAAAAAAAACACAATAAATTTAAAAAGTAAATTAATTACCTATATGTAAGTTATTAGTTTTAATTGTACTATTTTATGTCTGTCTACCTATAATTGTAAATGATGTAGTCATCTGATATAAACTTCAACACCAGTACTTATTACCAAATAATGTTGGTATGTTCATGTAAATAAATAAATAAACACAATCAGCTGATCCAGTTTGTAAGGAGGGGTCGAAATTAGTGAAAGAAATCAAAACATTTCTTTGCTTTTTGTGGCTTTCCAAGTTATTAGTAATTTTGTTTTTTTTTTGGTGTAGCTATGTAGTATGTTCTCTCTGTTACATATAACAGAGAGAACATAAAAGATCGCAATAACATCTCCTTAGATGCGTTTTCTTGTAGTCGTAGATTATGCGTAACCGTTATCATAGAAATTATGAAAAAAACGTATCTTTCTTTAAAAAAGGTTGTGATGTTATAAATTATGTAGATGACAGAGTAGTTTAGTAAAAGTTTGACACCTAAAAATGTCATCAAATTATAAACTTGCAGGCAACTCGATCAACATTTTTACACAACTACCTCCTCTTTTATTGGGTTGCACACACAGCACAGGTACAATACAGTGGTTGCACAGTGTAGAAGATAAATATCAGTGATTACTTTCACGACGACTATTCAGATAAAGGTACGTACGCGCAAACACTATCATAGCCGTGAAACTACGCATTTAAAAGTCCACCAATCCACACTAGTACCGATCACAGTGGACTAGGTCCGGGTGGTGAAGTAGGCCAGCAGTTTTTCAGTTGGTATACCTAAAGTCCCTGAGGGCAATGTGTACAT
>SJJU01016241.1:0-12210 GCA_012932125.1 Conopomorpha cramerella
TCATTGTCATCCCGAGGAAGTTAGTTAGGGCATGTTATCCAATTAAAATTTAGACATGGCATCCAATTAAAGGTTAGGTGATGCAGACGTAGTTGATTGATACGTATCCACATCTGATCATGATACTTTAACGTGATAGATGGTGAACCGAGCCAAGTGTACACTCCTTTCGGTGTGCAAAATTAATTACACTAACTCATAATATTGGCTTTCACTAATACACCATTCATACATGGAAGTATTGTATCAATAAGTAATTTCATTTGGTAAAAAAACGAGCGGTTTATGATTTAATAAAACCTATTTGTTTCATTGAATACATTTGATTATTTTTCATAATTGCGTTGTTTTATTTCATCACTAGCGGCCCACCCCGACTTCGCACGAGTGCAATACTGATACTATACTTAAGAGCACAAAATCACCTCTTCATACAACTGGACCGACGTCTGTGGTCCAGTTGTTCAGATACTTGACTTGTAACCGGGAGGTCCCGGGTTTGAGTCCGGCTACTGGACGTGTGCCAATGGGACTCTTTTTCAGAGCCTATGTACGCAACGCAACGCTTATACGATGAAGGACAAAATCGTGATGAAACCCGCACACCACAAGGTGTGTGAAACCCATAACGGCAATGGGCTCACCCCCTGTCACGTTGGGTTAAAATACGCTTGGTGAACCGTGGGCATTTGCTTTAGCAAGTGCCTCTGACTTCCCCGCTTTGGGATTAAAAGGCGTGAAGTGTATTGTAATTTTACATTTGTGATGTAAAGTATGCAATTAGGAATTCACTCACTTTAGTGATGCAGACCGCCACGACGCCATGCTATGATATTATTTATTTTATTATCATAGCCGTAAGGATTATTTATCTACGTGTGAATAGATTTTATGTTCGATTCTATAATGTTTTGTTATCGTAATAGGATTATACCTGTAAGGATGTTAAAGAGTGTGTGTAAACAAATAAACAAAATACATAACGATGGAACAGATAAAATTCGATAAGATTAAGTAATTTCGCTAAAAAGATAACGGTCCTACGGCAATATACATATAGTGTCTACTACCTCTTCTAAACATCAGCCTCAAAGATTTTAACATTTGGAGACGTGCTAAAGTCATATCACTTCTGAAACCTAGGAAATTGGTTTCATAAGAAAAAAGCTAAAGCTATCTCACTCTTGCACCATACGAACAATATCTTCGAGGCAATACTTCTGAATGCCTAAAAAATCTCAAATGGCTCGTGTAATGTTTGTTGACCTGTCAACTGCGTATGACTAGATGTATAGCTGTAGCTTGTTGTAAAAGTGATGAGCGCAACATAGGATAGGTCCCATCTCGATTCTTGGAATTCACGCTATACTCCAAAAAAAAATGTTTTCAGATGGGTGGTTTCTGACACATAGACTATAAGAAGAGAAGGCCAGTTTGTCTAAAATGACGTGTTGCCTCAAGGTAGTGCTTTGGCACAATCTTTTTTAACTATATACACATGCTTTTCGCTATTGGTAGTCGTTTTCAAAAGTCTATATATAAAAATGTACACACAATAAGTCCCTGAAAGTGCTGTTTTTGTTAATTATTACATCTTCACTGACAATTGAGATCTGTTTTTTAATACAGGAACACGGGAGCTTTCAGTATGTCATGATTCCGGTATTCAAATTTATTAGAAATACTGTATCCATCTGTTCTGTGAATACCTTCAGATTTTTTCCACCTACAATGCGTATCAAACTGCGAGATTTCGCTAGTAATCTGATAAAAAGCTACCTACCTACTTATCAAATTAGACAGCCGACACGTCTTATCTTATTATAAATAGTTAAATTTCTTTTAACACTTGTCAGTCAGCATTCTCCAGTCGTCACAGTAGAAGAAAATTATGGAGACATTCTTGTCCCTCGCCGCGGTCGCGGTGACTATATTTATCTTTTATTTACACAAAACATTCTCCTATTGGGACAAGCAAAAGAACATCGGAAAATTACGACCATTTTCGTTATTTGGCAACTATGGCGACAACGTTCTGCAGAAGAAATGCCTCGCGGAAACCGTCCAAGACATATGCAATCAATTGCCCGAGGAACCGCTCGTTGGTGCATATTTCCTAACGAAGCCTATTCTCATACCACAAGACCCGGAGATGCTGAAACTAGTTGTGGCAAAAGATTTCTACTACTTCTGCAGCAGAGAGCTCGCACCTTACACCCATAAAGAAATCATGACAAGGAACATCTTCTACAACCACGGCGACCAGTGGAAGGTCACGAGGCAAAACCTGACCCCTCTATTCTCATCCGCAAAAATGAAGAACATGTTCCATTTGATAGAAAAGTGCTCGAGACAATTCGAAAAACTTTTGGACGAACAAACGAAAGACACGAACATTGTCAACATGAAGATTGAATTGGCACGGTTCACTATGGACTGCATTTGCTCCTGCGCTTTCGGCATCGACTCGAATGTCATGGGAGACAAATATGGCACTAACGGCTTCACCAAACTAGGTAACACTATCTTCGACGTTCCAGCTTCAAGAGGGGTGATAGTTTTGTGGCGCAGAATTTTCCCATCGTTGTTCTACTCTCTTGGAATGAAAATGTATCCGCAAAGAGTGTATAACTTCTTCCACAGTGTTCTCACAAGTGTGTTCAATCAAAGGAACTATGAGCCGTCCAACCGGCAGGACTTTGTTGATCTCATTCTGTCATTCCACAACAATAAACAGATAGTCGGTGACAAAATGAAGAGCGGTCCCAACGGCAGCGATGAAAAGGCAAGTGTGGTTGTTGACGAAGCATTCCTGATTGCTCAGTGTCAGATTTTCTTCTCGGCTGGTTACGAAACTTCTTCGTCGACATCATCCTTCGCGTTATACGAGATGGCAAAGCAACCTGACATAATGAAGAAGGCGCAGCAGGAAGTTGATCAATATTTATCGACAAGAAAGCACCTAAATTACGACTGTGTGACAGAGTTGCCTTATCTCTATCAGTGCGTTGAGGAAGCAATGAGAATGTACCCGGTACTTGGTGTCATAACGCGGGAGGTATACGAAGATTATACCTTCCCTAATGGAGTGAAGGTCGAGAAGGGCACAAGGGTACACCTTCCGATATATCACATGCACAGGAACCCTAAATATTGGGAGGATCCTGATACGTTTAAACCGGAAAGGTTTTCGCCAGAAGAGAGAACTAAAATAATACCTTACACTTACTTCCCGTTCGGTGAAGGACCAAGGATTTGCATTGGTGAGTTATATCTTTTTAATTTTTACTGAAATTCCTAGTCAAGTACGATACGTATCTCCAATGTGTCTGTTATTAGCGTAGTGTGTCTTTCCTCTTTCGCCAGTCGTCGGTTTTGATTGATTTTAATTCCTTCTGCTAATTTTATCTTACAATCTATTCGGATTGTTCTTATGTTCTCCATAATCTTTGTTCAAAAGAAACACATGCTATTAGAATAATAACAGCTAACCTTGTTAAAATATTTTACCGAAATACTGTACTGGAGATTTGAAAAGTGTCGCTCAATTAGACGGCTCCAAATCTGCAGCCTATACACATCCAATGATAACATAGTCAGCTTGGTAAGTAGGTTGTCTTGTTGTTATTATTTAGATACCATGTATTATGTAACAGAAAATTTCCCGTGGTCTTTATTACCAACTAGCTGTCCCGGCAAATATTTGTTTTGCCATAGGAAGTCGCCTTTGTACCCCGTGTATTGGATGAAACACCTTTTAAACCTTCCCTGGACTTGCACGAATAATTCAAGACCAAAATTAGCCAAATCAGTCCAGCCGTTCTCGAGTTTTAGCCAGACTAAGGAACGGCGATTCATTTTTATTTATATAGATTTATTGGCGTAAATTAATTTCTTCGGAGACACATAATCGAGAATGCATAGGGGTCTTGTGGTAAATGTTTTGCGGGATCACAATATCGACTTTCGATACTGACTGAAACTTTTGGGAAAGTCTAATACCTCTATGTTTTTGTAATATGTTCTTGCACCAACTTTAATGCTGTACCTACCTTCGCAGAGTTTTGTAATAAGTGTGTTAAATTTCAGGAATGCGATTCGCAAAAATGCAAGTAATGGCCGGCTTAATCACCGTTCTGAAGAAGTACAACGTGGAGTTAGCTGAGAGCACGCCAAAGAAAATGGAGCTCGCCCCAAGAGCATTGGTCATGCAGAGCAAGTTCAACATTGACTTGGTTCTGAAGCCCAGAGAGGGCTGGGAGAGCAGAGTCTATACCGATGATATTAATACCAACCAGTAGGTCCAAATCAACTAAAATAAAAACTGGACTTAATATTTATTATCGTAGAATATGTCCTGAGGCATACTCGGTACAGAAGCTTTTATCCTTTTGGTATCATAAGCTCTTATCTAAAGTTTGAGACTGTTTGTGCCCCAGTTTCTTCGAGAGAGATCAATTTGACATCGCAAGTAGATTTCGCGATGTCATTGATAACAGTTCCGAACAACTTTTTGATTCGTTTCAGGAAACCGGGGATTTGTGTGAGATTATTATGAACTTATAGTTTGTATACAATAAAGTTGCATTTTGTAATCCTTGTGATGACGTGACACTTATTATTACGTTAACCTTTAGCTATAAGGCTTTAGCTATATCATAACAGACACACTGACCACTTATGTGTTATAAAAAGATCTATTTGTTTGTAGGTACGGTTGGCCAAGAAAACGGCTAAACATTTCACCGTCCTGTGTCGCTAAACATTGACTAACTAGTTGAAAGAATGAAAGAAAATTAATTTATTCTCGCAACATAGACATCTTGAATATTTTAACAACAACACTAGTAGCCAAACAGTTGGAGTAATAACTACACTTAATTAGATAGTAAAGTAACTGGTACTTGTTGTTGACGTAATACCAACTAAGAGTGGTTTCCCCGTATTTAGCGTACGTACATTTGACCAACTATTCGAAACCTTTACTAGCAGTGCACTAGCGCTGTTCTAACACGGCTAAAAGGTAAAGTTGTTATATTGTATCAAGTAAACAATGAACCTTAACGTCTAATAACATTTATATGAATTTTAACCTTAGGGTCGTAGATTCTTGGCCGATTGTTCAAGTCAGCAATGGAACATGAACTCTTCAACGAGTTATCTGCGCGTATGTCTCAAAATTGCAAAGACGCGAAAACGAATCTGCCAATCACAACGCTTTTTATCTTCATTTTGTTTGCCTATATACTCTTCCACAAGCGAGTGTCTTCGATGCGATAAAAAAACTATTTACTTACCTACTGTGCAACGTAGGTACATAAATTAAAAATGCGTTATTTTCTGTTCATCGTTTGTTTATTTTTTTGAGATTTCATGTTTTATTCGCAGTAATCACTTAACAAAGTCTACTTAAATTATAATAATTATCAAAATATCTAAATATCATTACTTTTAGCTCATTCTAAACGAATGAAAAACGGACAACGTTCACAACGATCCGCTTTTTTTATCAAATGTCACAATTTTCGACTTAAATCTCTAGCCACTTAGGCGTACACACAAAGAAAGAAATAAAAAAGTAAACCTAAGCAAAACATTTGATAAAAATATTAAATTATAAAAAAAAAGTTACGCATCATCACATTCTTATTAAAACAGATGGTTTTAATTTGAGTAAGTATATTTTTGCTTCCAATGAGAAACTTTAAAAGTAACGTTGATTTACAGATTCCAAGATGGCGTCAAGGATTTCTATCATTTATGTCAAGAATTGCTGTTTTCTTTCTTTTAGTCTATGTTGACGGCTTCGTTATTTAAGCCATCAATTCTTTTTCCCTACAGCATAAATCTGCGACGCAGAATTTGTATTGTTTTCTATTTTTCAACTAGTAATTACTTAACAATATTCTCACATAATGACATTAATGACTTCAATTTGACAGTAGCACACCTTCAATCAATCAATGAGAGTGTCACATTTCGAAAGTTTCTATTGGTTCGAATTGACAGCTAAAAATACACGGCTGCAATTGAATTTTGATGCGTTTTATCACTCGATTTGTTATAGTTATTGCACTTATATGTCGATGAGGGGTCCCCAGAACCATTTGGAGACTCGCTTGTCATCTTCCGTGAAAAAGAAGTCCTTGCCCAGCTTTACAAACTCTTTGAGTGACAGCTTGCCGTCCTGGAACAAAGTAAGTTATTATTGTAGCTTTTGTAGATCGTTACAGTTAGGTATAGTTCTTTAGATTCTAGAATATAGTCGACAGCGTATCAGCGTACGTCTGTCCTTCTCTAGTCACTGTAAATTGGTGGGATAGAAATATTCTGTCCTTAAGATATTGGTGCCATTCTTCATAGATTAAAAGAAACAGTTGATGAGGCTTGAGGCATTTACTAAGAGTAATATGACTCAGTGATAGGTATATTATTATATGGTATATTATTATTATATGGGTGATGTATTGGGCCGGGTGAGTAGAGGTCGCCCCAGAAGGACATATACAGACCAGATTGGTGATGTCCTGGCCGAAGGTGTATGAATGTAGACGAAGCAAAAGTATGTCTGGATCGTGACAAATGGAGATCTGTAGTCTCTGCCTACCCCTCTGGGAGACAGGCGTGAAGTGTATGTATGTATGATAGGTATGTGTGTATTTTGCATTTTTAATTGGCATGTTATCAATATTTCTTTAGCCTTTGACATTTTATCGATGGACTTTACCGACATATGAAAGTTTATGTGTATTTAAAGGATTACTAGTGTGCTCCATCGTAGACCACATCGCTGCTTAACATCAGGCAGGATGGTGGTCAAACGCTTGTTCATAGTGATTCAAAAAAAAAAAAACTTACCCCATTAATATCAATGGCGGCGAAGGCCACGGCAGCGTGCTCGTTGTCGAGCCCGAGGCATTCGTAGAACAACTTGAACTCCTTCACCGATATGAAGCCGGAGTTGTCTTTATCCACTGCCTGAGGATTTAAAAAAGAAATTCTGAAAAATCACATGTCTGTTGGCTAAATCAAATGTTGATCCGTGCAAGATTAAAAAAAAATCTGTGACGGACTGTTTTGCCCGGCAAAAAACTAAATTAAAAAAACACATCACAAAAAAATTAAGAAAATAAAGTTAGTTGTAGGAATGTCATGTTTTGATCGATTGGTTCGATGCGGATATCGGTTAGAATTGCACTTATATCGATCGAATTAAATCGTTAATCCTGTAAATGATAATTGATAATCACAAACTTTTTATTGTCTTAGACTCTGCATTGCGTATTTCTTATCTGTTTAGACATAAATATAGGCACTGTTTATTCATGATAAAACATGCAAAGTATTAAAAAAAGCTCAAATTTTTTGCTTCATTGAAACTAAAATGGTGTGCAATTTCACATAGTTAGTTGCTTTCAGTTATTGCACTTAAAATATAAAATGGTCCTTAAAAACACGTCACATCCAAAAAGACTCTTACCTTAAACAAATAAGGGAGCCAACGGTGGGCCTTCTTCTTCAAAGTCTTGTCATTGAGCACATGATTCATGTCTTCCAAGTACTGCTCCACGGTGACGAAGTTGTACGGGTCCACGGCACCCCACTGCTCCTCCCACGTTAACTGTTGGACAAGAGGAAAGAAGCTTAATTTAACCCCTGCTCGAATTAGAAACTATTGGTTTTTTGATGTAGTTCACGCAAACCTCCAATGAGGAATTTTCTCAGAGAAACGAAGAACGATCGAAGATTGTGGGAAACGAAAGAGATGCATCTTTGTTAGTCTAAGATTGTTTGTCTCTGTGAATCGCTCCTTTTGTGGAAGGTTTTTTTTTAAAGAAACCTTCCACTTACTAATAAGTTAACCGGGAAAGCTATGATCCCTTAATATGTCGATCAGTGTTGTATTGAAGTTAGTGGTAATCTTACAATGAAAAAAAAATATTTGATTCAATCTATACCCAACGATGGCTCCGAAATACTATCCGATGACCATTTCAACATGATACTATCGCCCAGGCGCCATGTATAATTAATTATAACATTGCGATCAAATCGGTTTATTCCATGTAGTCTTGATTATCTAGCAGGGGTCTTTGCTTAATCACACTGTCTCTCTAAATTCTTTGAGTACCTAACGTTGTAATTCTTGCGTAGGTATGAAAAATCCAGCTGCTTTGTAAACACTTTTCTAATCTTTATCTCTGTACAATGCGTATCATTTCGCGAGATTTCACGAGTAATCAGATAAAATGCCTACTTATCGACAATTATACCACACTTATCTTATGAAATTTTATTTAATGCTTGTCAGTCGTCATTTTTCAATCGTCACAGTATAAGTAATTAAAATGATTGAAATATTCTGTTCCCTCGCCGCCGTTGTGGTGACCATAATCGTCATCTTTTTACGCAAGAAATTTTCCTATTGGAACAATCAAGAGAACGTTGGCAGATTACCACTAACTTCATTATTTGGCCATTATGGTGCCAACGTACTGCAGAAGAAATGCCTCGCGGAAACCGTTCAAGACATATGCAAACAAATGCCCGATGAACCGTTCATCGGCGCATATTTCCTGACAGAGCCTGTTCTCATACCGCAAGATCCGGAACTACTGAAAATAATCATGGCAAAAGATTTCTACCACTTCTGCAACAGAGAGCTTGCCGCCTTCACACATAAAGAAGTCATGACAAGGAATCTATTCTACAACCACGGCGACCAGTGGAAGGTGGCGAGGCAAAATCTAACGCCTCTATTCTCATCCGCGAAAATGAAAAACATGTTCCATCTCATAGAGAAGTGCGCGAAACAATTCGAAAAGCTTTTGGACGAGCAAACGAAGGACACCAACATTGTCAACATGAAGATTGAATTGGCACGGTTCACTATGGACTGCATTTGCTCCTGCGCTTTCGGCATCGACTCGAATGTCATGGGAGACAAATATGGCACTAACGGCTTCACCAAACTGGGTAACGCTGTCTTCGAAGTGCCAGCATCAAGAGGGGTGAAAGTTTTGTGGCGCAGAATTTTTCCAACGTCGTTTTACATGGTCGGAATGCAGTT
Source organism: Conopomorpha cramerella (assembly GCA_012932125.1). Classification (NCBI taxonomy): domain Eukaryota; kingdom Metazoa; phylum Arthropoda; class Insecta; order Lepidoptera; family Gracillariidae; genus Conopomorpha; species Conopomorpha cramerella. The sequence continues at coordinate 9,071 of SJJU01016241.1, forward strand.
GTTCCCGCAAGGAGTGTATAACTTCTTCCACAGTGTTCTCACAAGTGTGTTCAAGAAAAGGAACTACGAGCCGTCCAACCGGCAGGATTTCGTTGATCTTATTCTAACTTTCCATAACAACAAGCAGATAGTGGGTGACAAAATGAAGAGTGGTCCTGATGGTAGCAATGAAAAGGCAACTGTAGTTGTCGATGATGCATTCCTGATTGCTCAGTGCCAGATTTTCTTCTCGGCTGGTTATGAAACGTCTTCGTCGACGTCAGCTTTCGTGCTGTACGAGATGGCAAAGCATCCTGACGTAATGAAGAAGGCTCAGCAGGAAGTTGACAAATATTTATCGACAAGGAAGCATCTCAACTACGATTGTGTAACAGAGTTACCTTACCTCTATCAATGTGTTGAGGAAGCAATGAGACTGTACCCTGTCCTTGGTGTCATACCGAGAGAGGTATATGAGGATTACACGTTCCCTAATGGGGTAAAAGTTGAGAAAGGTACAAGAGTACACCTTCCGATATATCATATACATAGGAGCCCTAAATATTGGGAGGATCCTGATACATTTAATCCGGAAAGGTTTTCGCCAGAGGAGAGGCCGAAAATAACACCTTACACTTACTTCCCGTTCGGTGAAGGACCAAGGATTTGCATCGGTGAGTTTTTTTTTTAATTAGAAGCTCTCCTATCATCTTGCCACATAACTTGGCTTTCTCTTCTCCATTAATCTAGCCATACATAGCCAAGGATTTTGGGTGGTTTTTTACACTTGGTTTTATCAAGATTCATAATTGTAACCTAAGTAGGTTAATAAGTATTCGTTCTAAGTTAATACGTGTTTTCCTAATTTCACCAGCATCCGTGATTTCAAAATGTCTAAAGTTCTTAAAAACAAAAAAGCAATTCAAGAAAACTTGATAGATTTATTAGGCGTTGTCTGAATAAAAATTTAACAAATGTTCGACAGAGAATTTTAAGTAATAATGATTAGATCAGAGCGCTCATTACGATACCACTTTCTAAATCACACATACATATTTACATTATGTTATTATGTCACATCCGTCTTACTCGATAACTGTGCAACGTTTTATTTCTCAGAGATTATTATGTAATGAAATTCCTATTTACCTATTATAGAATGAATAATCCCATCCTCCTTCCTTCAACTGTGTATTCTATCGCCCCACGTTTCCACCGGCCAAACATTGACAATAAAACATGTTTTATAAGACATGGTTCTAGAGATACGTACCGTGGCCGTAGGCTTCCCCAAATAAGTGAACTTGGGATGCACATTTTCTTCCAAAAAAACCGTTTCATTTATGATATAACAATATATTTTCAGGTCTGCGATTCGCAAAAATGCAAGTAATGGCCGGTTTAATCACTGTTCTGAAGAAGTACAACGTGGAATTGGCTGAGAGCACGCCAAAGGAGATGGAGTTCTATCCAAGAGCATTAGTTCTTCAAAGCAACTTCAACATTGACTTGGTGCTGACGCCTAGAGAGGGCTTGGAGGGCAGAGTCTACACTGATGACGTTGGTGACAACCAGTAGATGATTTAGAGTGGGGTACAATGTTTAAAGGTACTTTGTGACGGGAAGCGATGAGATGCAAATGGCGTTCTTTGTTTCTCAATTTCAAAATTTATTTTTCGCTGCAATTATTGTGGTAATGTGACGGATTTAGTGTAATAATGTGCTGGCAATGAAAAATAATGTAGTGAGAGTGAGAAGTAAAGGAGAGGACTCCTATTTGATCAAATTGTTATTCTCGTATTATGTTCCACGCAGCATTGAATTGTGATGGTCCACCCTCACGTTTTAATGTGTTTTTGACACGACTGTGATTATTGACGACTTTACCGATAGAATATGACTATACTATAACTTGAACACGAAGAGAACTACTTTGTTTGTGGCAGAATTGTCGGCTTTAGAGCTGAACATAAGAGCCAAGAAAACAAAATTGTTTAAAGGAATTTCTGTGACGTTTAATCGGCAGTTTTTGGTTTCTACTTCTGTCACAATCTATGACATTAGTGACAGGAGCAGGTACCAAACTCCCGTCATCGACAATTGCTCAAGAACGCTTTACTCGAATAGTCCTACAAATAAACGCGGTGTAACTATTCCTCAGTTACACCAAGACCAAGTTAACTTGTCAGTTGTGTGTCAAATACCGAATGACCAGTTTCCAAAAGAACTGTAACAACTTAAGTTTATGTTATATCGAGCTTATTAGTAAGAGTGGAAGTGTATGTGTGTACTTCGAACAGTGAAACAGAAAAAGTCCTACTAATCGTTGTTCTAGTCGACATAACAAGACTTATTGAGCAACAGTAGTTCGTTCGTCCTCTTCCTTCCTTGGGAAAAGTGGGAGAGAGAACCATGGAACAAATGGGTTTGAATTGAACAAAGTCTGACAGAACGTATTCGCCTCTCCCTCTTACGTCACCCTTCCTTTTTCTGAGTCAGAGCGGGAATGTGACCGTATCGAGGATTCCCGCGAGAATGCAATAGCATGCTATTCCACTCTCGCTCTAGCACACTACTGTTCTAAACGACAGAAAAGGAAAGTGTGACAAAGAATGAAGATTCCGTGTTGCCCTAAATGAAATAGTAATAGGTAGGTATATTACATAGAGGATTTCTTGATACATGTTCTACTGCTGACTGAGTTTCTCAATTCGCTAAATTGTGCTAAATGATGTTTCTTACTTTCCCGAATGTATGTATCTTCAATACATTCGAACAGAGTATTCAACTTTAGTCTTAACTAACTGACACGCGCAAACGTTAGTTTGCCAATATTATTATTATAGAGCGTCTGTGGTCCAGTTGGTCGGATACTTGACTTGTAACCGGTAGGTCCTGGGTACTAGTCCGGCTACTGGACGTGTACCAATGGGACTCTTTTTCAGAGCCTATGTACGCAACGCAACGCTCGTACGGTGAAGGACAACATCGTGAAACCCGCACACCACAAGGTGTGTGAACCCTATAACGGCGATGGGCTCACCCCCTGTCACGTTGGGTTTAAATACGCGCGCGTGAACCGTGGGTATTTGCTTTAGCAAGTGCCTCTGCCTACCCCTCTTTGGGATTAAAGGCGTGAAGTGTATTTAATTTTATTTTTT
>SJJU01016243.1:0-10734 GCA_012932125.1 Conopomorpha cramerella
ACAATCTTATATGTATATAAAAATGAATTGCTGTTCGTTAGTCTCGCTAAAACTCGAGAACCACTGGACCGATTTGGCTAATTTAAGTCTTGAATTATTCGTAGAAATCCAGGGAAGGTTTATAATGTGTATTTCTTCCAATACACGGGGCGCAAAGGCGACTTCCCATGGCAAAACAAATGTTTGCCGGGGACAGCTAGTACTAAATAAATATAACACCCGACGACACATAAAACAAATTCCTCATATCGCAACTACTTGTATTATCGGAGGGAAATGAACTCGCGATCCTTGACCGAGAGCTACTTACTGCCATATCTCACTCACTCGGAATTACACGCAAGAAATATGACGATATTATGTGAATGACGTATACATTCGAGCCCATGCAGTATCTACTAGCGGATCCGGCAAACGTTGTTTTGCCTTTATACATAAGTAATAGTGATTCTCTAAAATAATAAATAAATATAAACCTTTCTCTAAAAAAAACTCTTTAAAAAAAACTACATCAAAATCAATTGGGTAGTTTTAAAGGTTTAGGCTACTTGTTTACTAAACTGGTGAAACTTAATGATAGATACTTCAAACATCAGCTTGTAAGATATTTTGCTTTGTAGGAAAAAAACGTTCATAGTTAGTTAAGGATTTTGCAATAAATTATTTTTATTGAAAAACTAAATTTCGCTCGGCGTTAACCCTTGCTTTGCCCGACAGGCTCCGATAATTCCTTCCTTCCTTCCTTGGCTGGAAATAATTTCTCCTGTTTTTCTCGAGTTTTTAACTCCCGACCCAAACACACATAAATTTGATGTGTCAGTGTGTGTATGTGTCTGCCTGAAGCAACGGACCTCCCAAACGGATGATTTTTTTTTTGAAAGCTGATTTGATCGATATCTGATCTCCCACTCAAAAGTCATGAGCGTGGAAAGTGGGGATGAAAATCTAATAAATACGTCCAAGTGGTTTCAAATGAAAGAGCACGACACGTATGTTTATTTACAATCTGTTTATTAAATGAAAATTGCATAATTTGTTAACAATAATAATAAATGTTTTACAACAACACACACATTGCCTTCATCCCATGTTAAGTAGCTAAAGCACTTGTGTTATGGAAATCAGACAACAAGATATATTTACTTATATTTTGTTTAAAAATTTTTGACTTTTGTTATATTCTGTTTTTCAAATGCATCATAAATTCCCACAGCGATACGATCATCGTGCTAAAAAAATTGCTTGTACAAATAAGGTGAGAACTGTCCTTGCTTTATTTAGCTTTTTAGATATATATATTTTCCTCATTTACATAACTGGCCTTCGCGAATAAAAACTACCGAATTCATGTAGGAAGTATTTCGTTGTAGCAACACGATTAGAACCAATCTAGTACAGTACTAAATTTAAAATACCACCAAATCAATGCGATGTCTATGTAATGTCATGTCAACGCATATGTGTCGGGTATTATCATCGTCGCGTCGATTCGCCGTGATAGGTATCTGATTCACTGAATTGTTATTTCAAGCCATTGTGATGTTTTATAGAGCTGTGGGTGTTATCCTCTGTATTTGCGTGAACCTTATGTCTTTTAACATAAGTGCTGTATTTGTAATACTTTGTCGTGAACACTTGAAAAAGTTTTGTTGCGGTTCCAAGTACTTGTGTGCCTAGTGCTCGTTTCGTTATGGTTGTATAGTAAATGTTAATGATAGATTGTTTGATTCTGACACAATGTACCTACTATGTATGTTAGAAGTTTGGTTCTACTTTCATAGTGCGAACCGCCAGGATGGATGGATGGAACATTAGCAAAATCATGTTTGCCGGACCATGTAGTAAACTACACATCAAAACGTTACTCTACATTTCACAATTAGTTGTGAAGGAATTTCCCGGAATATTTACTCGAACGCGACAGGTGACGAGAGATGAATAAAGATAATTTGTATGGAGTCAAGAAATCATGTGCGTTGAAAAGAGGCAAAAGCAAGTAGAGCGCACGTCGCCAGAGAATGGCCCGTACGCCGAGAGGCAGGTAACCAGGTACGGCTTGGGTGGTGGTGGTTTTGTCTCGGATTTAGACGACGAGAGATGAAAGAGACGCGGTGATAAATTCATATAACACTAGTGGACGCCCCGCGATTACATTCGCGTAGTTTCAGTATGTCATACAAACTATAGCACCCTCTATACTGCACTAAGTCCCACAGGAACGGGATAAAAAGCATCCTATGTTATTCTCTTGGTTCTAAGCTCGTCCCCACCATTTTTCTGCCTAATCGGTTGAATCGTTCTTGAGTTATAAATGTTGTAACGAACCCCGTCTTTGTTTTATATATATAGATGTCATGATGCGTAAATTGTTGTTAGTAACAGTAGTTACAAGCTTCAATAGATCCATTCATAAAAAAGCGACGTAAATTATATTTTTATAGTTACTTGTACATACACTAAATACCTACTTGAAAATAGCCATGTATTCACAGGTATGCAATGATACGGAAGTATATATTTTGCAACACACGAAGCGTAAAATACATTATAATAACGATCTAATGGTTGATAATGACGCCTCGCTATGATTGTCACAAAAAAAAAACATCTTAAAACAATATCAACATACATAGGTGTCATTCAAAATAGGTCTATGTTCAGTTCTGATCAAAGTACTATGTTTTTTATAATTCAGGTTGCTATGCGAAACATCAGGTGGCTCAAAATCAGGAGGAGTGGAGGAAACAGAGGGAAGCCTTTGCCCAGCAGTGGGACACGAAAACGGGGTAAAGAAAATAAAAATGAGAAACCCAAGACCTTTTAAGTCAGAAATATAGGTTTACACACCGTCCGGTCGCTTTGAATGAAATTAATTTTGAAAATTGAATATCATCCTAAGCTAAAAAGATGATGCTACCTATTTACAATATAGAAACAACTCCATAATTTGAGATGAATAAAGCACTTATCAAAACAATAATACATGTAAGATTGGTTATTTTATAATTATTTTAACTTGCCTCAATAAGTAACAGAACTCAGTTTTATATCTATAAAATTACATAAAAAAATTACCAGGTTAAACTTAAGGCTTAAAGAGACGTTTAAAAACACACGAGCACACTTTTCTAAATACTCTAACCACGGTGCTAAAACTTAATCCACATGGGCCCACCGCCGAGCGATTACGTCACGCGTCAAAACAAAACATTAAATCGGCCTCAACGCTCTTATCCCGTATTGCAATTAGGACTATTTTATGCTGTCGTCAAACGAAGGTGCGAAACAGTATAACACTCAGCAGTCGCGCATTGATATCTTCAGCCTACGACCGTCTGGTCAGTCCTCGCGCACCTTTGGCCAGGTGACCACACAAATCGTTCCGCGCTCGTGGAAATAAAAAAATGGCACGGACGAACGCACAGCTGGAAATAGTGCAGTGTGTACGATAGTTTCATTATAGTGATGTGAGATCATAAATGGTTTTTGAGACCTGGATATCTATAATTGTGTCTTACTGTGCTTATGTACTGTTCAACGGCCGGTATGTGGACTTGACCGACGATGGTGGTAGGTATATTTTCGCGTACCTGACTTTTAATAGGTTTTTTTTTTTATTTTTCGAGTTGTTCGCGTGTGGGTTGACGCGATAACGGAATAATTTAATGGTGGTGTTGTAGCTTAGCTAAAACGTTGATTTATATTGAACTGAATAGCAATAAATGGCTTTGTTTATTTATTGATTTGCTAGCTTTCCGCCCGCGGCTTCGCCCGCGAGGACTTCGGTTATGTTGCGGTATAAAGGAATATTTTTGTTTTCCCTCGGGAATATCAATTTATTCCGGGATAAAAAGTACCCTATTATTTAAAACGGACTTCTAACTATACGTCTACAAAATTTCAAAGCAATCGGTTCAGTAGTTACGGCGTGAAAGCAGAACAAACAAACTCACTTTCCCATTTATAATATTAGTAAGATTTATAAAAAAAAAAACTTGACTTACTTTAAAGGCATTAAACTAATACGACAGTAAATATAAAAACAACAAAAAAAAAACAACAACAATAACATACTTACACCACAAAGAACTTACGCTTATTTTTTTACAATAATACGTATGTATATACTTTAAACTACATTTTATAACAGAGCACTAGCAATGCCGTTCTTGTGAATTCATTAAGACTACATACAATTATTTATAAGTTATTTATAATATCAGAAAGTACATTATATCTTACTAGTGCAAGTTGCGCGGTTTTATCCGCATTCCTGAAAATTAATTACTTCACTGTATATTATCTTTTGTTGGATTTTCCCTTTATTTTTTTTGCGCTACAAGTAATGATGCCTAGTTATGTTCTAATTACTTGGTGCCGTGGTATTCATAAAGTTAGAACAGCATCAGTGAAGGTCTCAGAAGCTGGTCAAGTGTACTTAAGAGCAATGAAATCGACTCGGTTTACTACTGCAACCAGTAGTCGATTTTGTTGCTCGCGAGTGTTGGTGGGAAACTGTTCTAAATAATAATACACACATTAAAAGTGTCTAGGGATCAAGAACATTTTTAACTCTAAAAAAAACTAATTTATTTAAATGAAATCTAATCTTCTGGATTGGCCTCCTACCTCATTCCTTATCACCAATCAACCATCAATGACTTATGCCCACATTTTAAATAAATTATTCAGTTTTTGTAAAATATATTCTAGATTGCAATCTTCTAAAATGTACTTGATCCCTAGACACTTTTGATGTGTGTAAATTATAATAATAATGTTTAAAAAATTACAAGAAACATATATTTTTCGAAAATTACAAGAAACATTTATATTGAGTGAAATCTTGTAAGCGATTGACACGGTTGTAACACTTAATTAATTAGATCAACATTTGATTTTAATGTACTACCAACAAATCAGAAATGTTATTAAGTGTCTACCCCCATCCGAAGGTTACTTAGCAAAATTGATGTACGTTAACTTTTTTTTTATAAATACGGCCGTAGATAGCTAACCTGACATATTTTACAAAGGTAAATTCCTAAAAGGGCATATTTTCCTCATAACTCGGACAAGTTATCCTTTCTAGGTCCTAAGAAAACCAGCATGAGATTGTGAGCTCAAACAGCGATTAGCGGCTTAATTACACCCAATTTCTATAGAACAGTATACCTACCTACCTACGTGTATAATGACAGTAGAATTAATACCAGCCTCGCTTCATTATCTAGCATTACAATCATCCTTCGAACGTGGTATTGTATGTGGATTGTTTGTTACGCACAGTTCGCCCATATACGTGTTACCTACTCGTACAGGAGTAGTGTTAAAGTATTGGACGTTCATATGAGTTACTGAGAGAACAGCTGAGCAGTGGCGTGCAGACCCTATAAGCAAAAAGACACTGCCTACCTTAATATTTTGGTTACCCGACCTATCATCATCAGCCACATAACGTCCACTGCTGGACGAGGGCCTCCCCCAATGAGATCCGCCATTTGGGGTGAAATGCCAGTAATCGCCACGCTTGGCAGACGGGTTGGCGATCGCAGTGGTGTAACTCACAAAGAGCACTGCTGCCCGTTCTCTGGAGAGCTCCCTCGGTCGCCTCTTACGACCCCCATGACGGGAAAAGTTGGGCTGGGGTGACACATGTATTCTATTCGCCGTCACCACACTGCTAACCATCTAATAATAGAGTTATTACGACATAGGCTAACGAAAGTCCTGTGCTTTGTGGGTGAGTAGATAGGTAGGTTCCTATATTTTGTAAAAACAAGTTACCTATACATAGGTGTCAATCCTTGGGGATTACTGCCTACTTTATGCTATATATACTTTATACTAGCCAGTGCACCTCACTGGAAAACAGGTGGCAGTTGGAAGATTTGGGATTTCGGGGTCCCTATTTTGTCGGGGGACTATTTTAATTTTGAACTTATTAACAATAAAACATCTATTGTGTATATTTTACTGTCCGCCAATGTGTTTAAGACACATGCTAATTTCAGTTGTAACTTTAACACAACCAAATAGGGTATATTTTCAATTAACCACGGGACAAAATAACTGTACAACTCGGACTAGACTGAAAGACTTGTTCGAAACGGTTCGATTGTTTCGTAGTTCAATCAATTCAAACAATCATAAATATCCCGTTTGTTAGGTATATTAACAAATACAATATACATTTTGGTAATTTTGGACATCGTTAAAGAAATGCGGAAAGTTCGCTTTGTAAACAACTTTCTGTCTTATGGCTTTGCCAATTTGTTAATATTCATTGCGGTCGGTAAAAATGTGTGTACAGTTTTACCAAATTGTAGTTAATTGATTTGTTCATTATACATTTCCTAATCTAATCGTTCATAAAGCACATATTTTGTGGTGCCGTGAAGCGAACCTGCGGTACCTACAATACTTACTCTCGTTAGTGAGTCAATCGTTTTATTATTTGAGGAGGTTAGAATCAAAACGTATTAATTTACTTTTCTTCCCCTAAGGATTTTCGTACATTTTCAAATATATAACTTCACTACCATGTACTATTTTTTAATTTTTTTGAGAAATAATAGATTTCATGTATATGTACAAGGGAATGGATTGTTTATGGTTTATAAGAGTAAAGGGCCTAAGAGTAGTATAAGGTTTCCTCTTTTTTCGTAAAATTTGGTTACACCTAAATGAATACGTTTTGATCCTAACCTCCTCATTTAGGAGATGTTGGTGGAGCTGGGTTCGGCCGGGGCTGGAAATTGCGAACACGTACACTGCTTGTAAAAGGACCCAGGGTAATCGTTTTAGAAACGTTGTTGGGCTCGTCAATACGAATAACTTACTATGACGATAATGCGGGCTAACAATAATTTGAGGCGTGACATTGAATGACAGTATAAGAAATAGTGTGATAAGAGAAAGTTGCGGTTTGAGGGAAGATGTAGTGACCAAGATTGAAAAGGGCATGCTTCGGTGGTTTGGGCATATGGAGAGAATGGATGAAAGTCGATTGACGAAAGAGATTTTATATGGGTGATGTAATGGGCCGGGTGAGTAGAGGTCGCCCCAGAAGGACATATACAGACCAGATTCGTGATGTCCTGGCCGAAGGTGGCGTGAAAAGTACTCGAAACCGGAGGTCATGTATGAAAACATGTATGAATGTAGATGAAGCGAAAGGGGTATGTCAGGACCGTGACAAATGGAGATCTGTAGTCTCTGCCTACCCCTCTGGTAGACAGGCGTGAAGTGTATGTATGTATGTACATAATTTATAACTTTAAAGAAAATATAACGACTTGAACTAGCAAAGGGTTTAGCAGGCTAAGCGAACAAGACAGAACTGGCGCCCGAAAGGCATATGGCTGATTTTCTTAGTGGTGTACCGTTTTGTGCCAAGGTAACTGTCGGCCAAAAGTCAGTCCTCGATCTTCTTTTGTTTCAGCGATATTTGACACTACAAGACATCACCGGGGTATTTTAAATCTAATTGTTTAGGTAAACCACTCTAGCTAGATTAAGCGAACAAACGCACGACAAATGAGGATAAAATAAACTATTAAATGCTTATTTTTACGAAGGGTCCATTGAACTTCAGCTAACCATGCATCGTTATTTATTTATAGGCATTTTTGGATAGTATTTAAACGTGCATCAAAAAAGTCTAACCTAACCTAACTAAAATACTGACTTAGCCACAAAATTACTGATTTGGCCTTCTAATTGCCATTCTGATGATAACTTTGGCTTTTTAGGTGTGCAAGTTAGTAATTTTGATGTACAGTTTATTATTTTCCTTTTTTTACACTTGCCGCGGAGGTACATATACCTCGATATTATCTTGTGTCAAATATCGCTGAAACAAAAGAAGATCGAGGGCTGATTTTTTACTGAAAAGGTTTTTTTCTCCCAATACACGGAGTACAAAAGCGACTTCCTGTGACAAAAAAAATGTTTGCCGAGACAGCTAGTATGTATACTGTGTCGGTTATAATATTTATAACTCAAGAGTGGTCGCACTGATTTGGCTGAAAATTTGGTGGAGTGTTGAAAGGACATAGGATACTCTTTATACCATTCCTATGGGAGGCGTCGCTATATAGAGGGTGTTATAGCTTGTGTGAAGTTTTGATACTGAAACTGCGTCAGTCGCATAAAGATTTTTTTATAAGTGTAGATATCGGGGGTTTTGCGCGGGAAGCGATGAGATGCAAATTTTAATGTCATCTTTATTTCTCATTTTCAAAATTAATCTTTGGCTGCAATTATTGTGTTAATGTGGCGGAATTAGTCTAATCATGTGCTGGTGATGAACGATAATCTAGTGAGAGTGAGAATTAAAGGAGAGGACACCTATTTGATCAATTTGTTATTCTCGTGTAATGTTCCACACAGCATCGAAATTGAGATTTTGACACGACTTTGACGATTGACGACTTTATTGATAGACTGTGACTATGACGTCGACTTATAATATTATTGTAAACAAAGAGTTACTACCGAATAATACTAAATACTATACTTGACTAATGGAAAATGGGCCAAAGCCAGAGTCCACATGAAAAAATTAAAAAAAAAATTGATATCAACACTTTCTGTGACGGCGCTGATTTGTTGCTTAGAAAGGTATTGCCACAAATAAAATGTGAGTATTGTTTGCCCTTTTTGTTTGAATTATCCCATACATTACCCCGAAGTGTTTATTTATACCTTGCCCCGTTCACTTCTATCAGAGGATTACCTTGCACGTCACTTCATGGCCAACGTTATATTTATTAACAATAGTTTAAACGGTAAAACTTTTAACAGACAAAAGTTTTGAGGTAACAAATTTAAAAAAGAATACCGACGAATTGACAACCTTCTCCTTTTTAAGTCGGTTAAGAACCAAAGTAAACGTTCTAATTAATTTCAATAGACGAGTCATCAAGGTTCCCCTTGATTTGTCGGGTTTGGCACCACCTGATTTCCTGATATCATGAGACCACCTTGATAATATCTTCTTTCCAACAAAAAATCTTAAATCAAATTCAAAAAATAAAAAAAAGAAGATTAGCTTCTGGATTGGTCTCCTACCTAATTCCCCATGCCTGTATCAATGACTTATGACCACATTTTGAATAAATTATGAATGAATTCAGTTTTTGTAAAATATACTTGATCCCTAGACACTTTTGATGTGTACATGTACTACTGGTTGAATGGAGAAATACTACTTTTTTAAAGTATCTTAAAAATGTAAGAAAATCGACAAGAAACATAAACAAAAAACACGTTATCCAGTTTTACGTATCTTAGTCTGGTAAAAAGATATCAAACATCACATTAATAAGCACGTACCTACCTACGTAAGTGCATTTAAATCGTAATGTAATATGTATACCATTTTCCTTCCTATAACCTGGTATTTTCTACATTATCTTTATACTCTCATAAAATTACCTCTCGTGTAGTAACAATCTGAGCTCCAAGGCGATAAGAATCAAAATTAAACTATTTATGTCCATTTTCCGCGAGCCGTAGGTGACTCTCAGTTTATAACTCAATATTGTTCACCGGGTATACAGGCGCGAATATAAACAAGACAAGCTCGACCTTATAATGTCTGTGCGCGTTTCATTTAAAAACGTTACTCTCCGTTTATTCTATAACTATTTATAAAGAAAAAAAAACGAATTCTAGACGCCCGCCCAATCATTTTTAAAGTTCTCTATTTATCGGATTTGACGGCACATCAGTAATACCATGATTTTCTTATCATGTGACCATCTTGGCAATATTTTCTTTCGAACAAAGAAAAAGTGACAAACATCGATTCATAAACGACGTAGAGCTATCCGCGAATAAACATAAAAAAGCATGTAATTCGGTCAAATTATGAAAGACTCCTTTGAAATCGCTTAATAAGTGTAACCTGCTCTAAGAGTACATAATATATGTATAACAGTTTTGGATTCATATTGAACTAAATACAGGGTGGAGATGATAAGTAAACTCTTTTACTTTAGATGTCGAAAAACTAATACTGAAAATGCTTGATTGAGATATTTCAAAAGGGATTAATAATATTTTAGAAATTATTTGTTTATGTTGTAATTTTGCTTCTTTTATTTAATCTTGCTCGAAATGGTGTCCGAAAAAGTAGTAGGTCTGTGGCTTTACTAACTGAATTCAGTTAGATCGACAGTATACTATGACCTCTTATTGATACTGCTTGATAGGGTAACTAGTTTATCGGTATCTTGCATAGTTTAGAAATAATTGAGTGATGTGTCACTTATCGTTTTCAACCTGTTTATTAAGAGACAATGTAACATAATAATATGTTATAAAAATGGTTACGGTAAGATGTTATTGTAAAATTGTCTGTTATCAGTTCCCTTCGTGAGCAATAAATAATATTTAAATCACCAATTGTCACACAACTGAACATGAGTTGTCGGCGTGACATGTATAAATAAAAATCTAATAATCCGACGAATAAGAAAACCTTTGACATCTAAGTAATATCAATTATATCTAAGAATTATGGACTTTATATAATTGGCTGTAAGTTTACATTATTTTTAAAACGTACACTGTTTGGTTATAATGCCGCTTTTATTCCCTAACTTTATTTTATTTCCAAAGGCAACTACTTTATTACAAAAGTTAGTCAATATGCAATGGCACATGTTGCTCGCTCCATCAACAAACCCCACTCTCATTTTCTAAGCCATGCTTTGATCCAGAAAA
>SJJU01016246.1:0-14255 GCA_012932125.1 Conopomorpha cramerella
CTTTTGATGTGTGTAGTATTAGTACAAATGCTACAAATTGTTCAGAATACCGACAAGCCCGATTCATCTTACTGTTCTGATATTGGTGAAAAAGACTAGTAGTGTCTGGATCTCGTTTCAGATAACGGGTACAAGTACAGACATTGCTAATTAAAATTCATATATTAGGTAGGTTAATACTAGAAGCGGGATATATCTTTACTACGTAATGTGTATCCATTTTTTAACCTTGTCAAAGATTAGTAAGTGTATATGGTAATATTACTTGTGACCAGTTTTATTACCGTAATTGGACGAAATGAGATAACCAAATATGAAAATCCGAAGATGATTAGCCTAACGATCTATACGAAAAAAAAATAAACTGTAAATAATGAAGTTGTTTAATTCCTGATAAAAATCTAATGCCTCGAAAATTAAAATCAATAAAGACTTCCTTTCCCATACGATGTTGAATTAAAATGCTAATTTTGTTTCTATATTGGACATAATATTTTATGGCTCGTTCTAATTATGTAGACATGATAAATTGCTCAATGATTTTTACCTAAACGGAAAATTGAAATCTACATTTGTAACCTATATGAACGTCTTATCTATAAAAAATCTTTGCATCTTGTATTTAACGCTAGACAGCAAAAAAATGGATTTAGGAATACTCAGTATAACTATTGCCAATGGGCTTTTATATATGAATTAACTTATTGAATTGAGTATACAAGAGGAAGCCTGAAAGTAGCACTAGTGACAGAAAAGATTAGGAGTAACAGATTAAGATGGTATGGGCACGTCATGAGGTGGGCTGTGATGTAACAAGAAAAGTGATGAGTATGTTGTTTAATTACACGTGTAAGTCCAGGAAAGGTTTAGAAGGTGTATTTCTTCCCATACACGGGGTTCAAATTCAAAAGCGACTTCCTATGGCAAAACAAATGTTTGCCGAGACAGCCACTATCGAAATATAAATTAAACTAACATTTTCCGAAATATCCTTACTACACTCAATGTAGGATTAGCATAACATAATATCCGTCGCACTAGTACAAACACGGCTCTCTCGATATTTCCATCAATGAATCAGTGAGCGTTGTTTACATAGAGCGTAGATCGTGCCGCTTTGCACCAATTGCATTATCTACGGCGATAACGTGTTATAACAATGAGATTGCACACTTTAACCTCTCGATGTTTGATAATCAAGCCCATTCACATCTGAGCTGTTGAACTCTAGCACAGACTATACTCTTGGGCATGTATTGTGGCGTTTTATTCACAGCAACGGTCTCCGCTCACTTTACTGTAGAGAAACGTCAATGAGTAATAACATAACACTTATCGTGAACTGCAAGCTCTAACTGCCAGTACAGAAGATTAGCTCGTGTACTTTTTTATCCACAGCGTGTACATATCAACGTACGTACAATGTTGTGTCGATTCATGGCTCGTCCATGAATGAGTGTATGCAAATGAATGAGCGCTTTACATAACGGCGTTTGCTGGTGACGCACGGCGGCGGTGGTGGTGGGGAGGGTGCGTGGTGTGACTCTGACCTGCTGGGGACGACTTGATAAGAGTTTACACGCGTTTCCAGGGTAGGGGGTGGAGGGGTCCTTTTCTACCCGTGTTACTACCATTCTTACTACCAGTAGTAATATTGTTATTTTTTTTTAACCGTACTACTACTGGTAATTAAAGTTGTAATATGGGCAGACGTTCTTGCCCGTGTTGCTACTTTGTATCAATGTTCAGTTAAATAAAAAATATACTATCGTACATATGTATGTTATTTATTATATTACCTTTGAAGATAAAATAAACATGAAATCATAAAATAACTCAATCTGTCAGACACTTTCTATGATTTACAACGAATGTTATGGTGCAAGTTTGTTGTGAAACTATGTAACACAGAACCACTGGTCTATAGAAATACACACATCAAAAGTGTCTAGGGGTCAAGAACATTTTTAGCTCTAAACAAAAATATAATTTATTCTTGATTGCAATCTTCTAAAATGTACTTGATCCCTAGACACTTTTGATGTGTGTATGTAGTGATCGTATAAATACTTATTGCAGTAGAAGAGTCTGAATTTTTTTAACTCTATTCGCCTTTCAAGGATCTGTATATTCAGGGGTTTCGCGGGATTTTTTTATTTGTGTCATTGAAAACTGGGAATCGTGTTAATATTTCGTCTAAAAATACGTTTATGTATGTGTTTTGATTTTATTTCTTTTAACCCATTAACGCCCAGAAGAATACTTACTCTTTAATGGACGTTGACTTTTATTACCAAGTAATAGAGTTTAAAAAACTCGTCAGTCTCCGAGTACAGTGGGCGCTAATAGTTTAATAAAATTCTTCTAAGCCTTTCACCATTTCATCACGTGACAAACGCAGCAGTAGGCAAGCCTTAATTGGGTATTGGCGTAGCATCCTTCCTTCTACGTTGCAAAAAAACTAATGAAAACACTGTCTGATTTTGCCAGTTCACGTCAGCGGACTAAAAATACTGCTTGCGTGGCTGTATCACTATGTTTGATGTATTTTGACTAACTGATTCTGAGAATGTGCTGTTAAGGCTCATTGACTATTAATTGTCTCTTGTCGTTTTATACGTTCTTTATAATAATTACTTAGGTCTTAGCATATCCGGGGGGTACATAGGGCTCTGCAGATCTCTATCCATAATCTTCTGACCAGCGCTGCCGTTTTTGCCGTCCTGCAGCCAATGCCCGCCACCTTCAGCTGTGCTTTATAATAAATAATATTATTTCTTTGTCATGTCACGAGGGAAACCTAACAGGAACATTACGTGGTCACTTAAATATAAAGTAAGTAAGTAATCATGACAACTTTTCCTAATATACAAATAACTTACCACAAAATACATTTATCCGATACATTTTCCACTACAATATTTACACATTTGTAGGTATATGCTACAAATGACGTCACGCACGCCTCATCAGCGAATCCCTGCCGAACGATGCGGTGCGGTGTGGTTGCGCCCGCGCAGCCGCGCAGAGCGTACGGGCGGGCGGTAGTAAACATGCGTACACGCGTCATTCACGCCGCTCTCGGCCGGAAGCGGCTCGCTCGCCGTGCGCATCATACTGATACAGTGTTGAGGGACTCGTGCTACTATACGGTCTTAGAACTGGACTATAGGCCCAAGGTGGTAACTAAGTATTCAAAAACGTCAGACAAGCCTTAGACCTCCACAGAAGCCAAATTAATATCTTCAGCCAATATTAGTCCACTGCTGGAAATACGCCTCTCCAATTGCACGTCACTGACCTGTTTTCGGCTTCTCGCATCCAAATGAATATAGGCAGTGGCATATATGAAAAAAGACACTGCCTACCTTAGTATTTTGGTTATCCGACCTAATAATAGATTTATTGCTAGATCCTTTTTTGTTGTACTCACGACATAGGCCCTGTGTTTTGTAGGCGAGTATGTAGGTAACTGTGTTTCGTAAATACAAGTTACCTATACATAGGTGTCAATCCTTGGGGATTACTGCCTACCTTGTCGTAAAAGCCAGTGCACGCCACTGAATATAGGTAAACAAAAGGATTTATCTTCGAACCGGAGCGTAGGTCTATCTAGTTAATGCCCCTCTATACAACAACCAGCAGTGAATGTAAATGGATCCTAGGCTTTTACAGGGTTAGGCTACTAGGGTATGGAACCTAGACTGAAGAATCCCCGAGCATATGTATAAAAATCTCATATTAATTCAATTTATTTATTTTATCGATTTACAATAAAATGTTATTGATAACATAGCATACAGTTCAAGTCGTATTTAATTTAAAATAAGGTATTATTTATGCAATATTAAAATTAATATCAATTTATGTACATTTATAGAAAGAATTTACACCGGAAAACATGACACAATAATACTGAATGTGAACAACAGACATCTTTTGGAACGTAACACCATTATGCAAATATATTAGGTGTGTTTATAGCAAATAGCTTGGCTACTGTCATGGGCCGTTCCCAATAGTTTCCCCCGGTTTTTTGGGGGCAGAGTGCACGGTGTTTCTAGCTCTTGTCTCATCACGCTCCAAAAAAGAAGCAAAACAGTCTGTCAGTACAGTCTGAAGGTCTTCAAGTCGCGTGTGAATAGATACCTAATGAACACGTATGCTCAATCGTAGACCACATGGCTGCTTAACATCAGGCAGTATGGTGGTCAAACGCTTGTTCATAGTGATAAAAAAGACATACCACGATATGCGTTCAACTGGTTATCAATCTGTCTGACTGTCTACATGTCCACTGAACATTTTCCAGTACGCTTAGTACCTACACACACGAAAACGTTCCCCGACGCGTCATATCTTTCTAAAATCGGGTGTTAAATCAGTAATACCTACAGAGTAGCTCGAGTCATCAACAGCAGCCCATAGTAGTCTACTGCTGGACTCCTCTTCAATTGCACGCCACTGTGATCTGTCTTTGGCTTCCAGCTCGAGACAATCAAGTAGAAAGACTTGGTCTTTAAATGATGTTAAAAAGTACCGCCTCCGGGGTTGCCAACCGAATATTGAGCGCAGCATACTCGAAGGCCACTTATTGGATGAAATCCGAAACACAGTGCTGCGCGCCAAAACAAACATTATGGATGTAGCTTAAATGGGATTGGGCTGGCCACGTTGCCCGTATGTCATCGGAGCGTTACGCAAATAAGGTGACGTCCTGGCTCCCAGCGAATGGCAAGTGACAACGGTGCCGCCCTAGGAAGACGTAGTACGACAAGATTATCCGCCAGGACAAACATTCGTGGACATCAGCTCAAAATCGGGAAGAGTTGAAAAAGGGAAGAGAAGCCTTTGCCCTGCGGTGGAATCCAGTAGGCTAGTAATAAATACAATTTTACGGTGACAGGGTACGCTTCTATATTTGCATCGGCAGACGAAGCAGACTAGTCCACTACACGCTATTGGCTGGAGTTGTCTCGAGTAACTCTTTAGTTATTGCTACTCTGATGGGGGCAATAGAAAGAGATATCGCTTCGAGACATATCTACGCATGCATTCTAAGCGTGCAGATTGGCCAATCATTTGTTAACCATGTCAAGCGTACTTTGGAACTTCCCGTTTTTTGTTGCAATAATTTTCTCAGCTGACATCACCTCTATGAAATGTCAAAATGTGCAGCTGCTGTTATTGCTTGTTGTGAATGTATTTTAAGGTTAAAAGATGAGCTGGTTATTTGTTATTGGACGTTCACTTCGGTTTGAATAAATGCATCAATGAAATGAGGGACAATACAAATTAATGGGCAAATTCAGATTTAAGTTTTCATCTTCAGCAAAATGTACAACTTCGCCTTCAAATTCTTCTGCAACTGGAATATTGCAATATTTGCAACACACGGCGCAAAATAATACCAAATGTTTCCAAATAAAATTTCTGTCATCATCATCAGCCGATACTTGTCAAGTGCTGGACATATGCTTCTCCACAAAAGCAAGTAGACGCCCACATCCCCAGAGAATGACTCGTACGCCGAGAGGCAAGTAGGGCTTGGGTGGTGGTGGGCTTGTCTCTGATTTTTATCGGCTTCTCGCATCCAGCTTCTGCCAGACATCTTGCGCTTATCATCAGTCCACCTTGCCTGTGGGCGTCGTATACTCCGTTTGCCGAGACGCGATCTCCAATCGAGAACTCGTTTGCCGTTTGTTCTACGGCTAATATGGCCGGCCCACTGCCACTTCAGCTTACTGAACCGATGTGCACGGAAATACAAAACATAACCAAACACCAACAAACCTAGAAACATAATACCATGTTCTATGAATCACCCAATTTCCTAAACACATAATGATACAATACATAATACGTGGGGACCATCTAGCATTCTAATGCACCGTTTAAACTGGTCGGTTAACAATGCCGATCGCCGGCAGCGAGCGAGCGAGCGAGCGGTCTAATAGGTTCTATATTGTAATTAGGAAGCAACCCGGACGTGGAAATATCGCCAGCTATTACCCGGCCAGTTTGGCAGACGTGTCCGTTACATGCGGAATTTATCAATGAAACTGGTTACAGACTTGGACAGGTTTATATATTACACTATTTACGCCCAGGTCTGATATTCAATTCAAAGACAGGTGGGGATTAGAGGAGGTTCTCCAGTGATTGATGCGTTGTTTTTGCTGTGGATTTCTACGCAGTTGCGATCTTTGATTTGGGAATGAGATGTATTCTGCAAAGGACGGGCAGCAGCGCTATCTGTGAGTTAAACCACAACACTACTGCGAATCGCCAACTCGCCTGCACTGGGATTGGTCTTGGCAAGCGTGGCGAATATTGGCATTTCCCTTCAAATAATCACGGAAATCATTTGGGGGAAGGCGCTCGTTCAGCAGTGGACGTCATGTGGCTGATGATGATGGCAAATTTTAGGATGATATCTAAAAAAAAAATGTTTAAATACTAAATTAATTTGAAAGTCTTTATTTTTTTATCTACTCGGCAATGTCGATCAAAGTATCTTGATTTACATTTACACTGAATACACATAGTATTTTTTTAAGTTTGTTTTGTTTCTTGTACAGTGTTATATTTTATTATGTTTTTAGTGTATCGCAATAAGTGCGTTTTGGCTCTATGCTGTTAAGCCTTATTGTATTATTGTATATAAATAAATACATTTACTTTATAAGGGCTCCGAAAATGTCTTGATGAATAGGTACCTAAGGAACAAGTGTGCTCCATCATGGCCCACATCGCTGCTTAATGCCAAACAGGATTGTAGACAAACACTTGCCTGTAAATAAGTAAATAATGAAAAAAAATTGCAACCCGATCAGTTCATCCATCTGTGCATCCCCCAGAACCAAAGCCAGGTCCACATAAAATGGTCGCATGCTATGTAAGCTCATGTAATATTTAATTTGTGTTCATTATACGCCCTCACGCCTCTCCTTTATTGGTTGACTAACCGATATCAACATGACCATTTTAAATTGAACTCTTCTGTAGAAAAGAATTTTCTATTTTATAACCTACACGAATCGTTTACTGTTATATTGTTGTCCGATTTCAATAGCATTGTGTTACTTAAAGAGACTGGGAGCAGTGGCGTGCACTGGCTTTTACGACAAGGTACATACATACATACACTTCACGCCTGGTAGGCAGTAAAAATAATCAAAAATAAACAAGGATTGACACCTATGTGTAGGTAACTTGTCTTTACGAAATATAGGCTCCTACCTATGTACTCACCCACAAATCACAGGACCTTCGTTAGACTATGTCCTGAGTACCTACAACAAAAGATCTAGCAATAACTCTATTGTTAGGTCGGGTAGCCAAAATACTAAGGGGTAGGCAGTGTCTTTTTGCCTATATGGTGTGCACGCCACTGACTGGGAGGTTATTTTCTCTGCTCTACGTAGGTACGTATGTACGTAGGTTTCGATGAAGAATGAAACAATCGTCTGTGTGGGTGCAATGATTAATTAACATAATACAGACATTTTATAATAATCTAATTCAAAATATAAAGTGCTTTGAAAACGCAATATTCTGTAATTAATGTCTTCAAGTCGTGGGAAAACAATTATTCATATGTAGTGAACGCACCGTAATTTCATTCGCGTAGTTTAAATATTTATTCGCGTCGCTTTACAGGGTACTATAGTCCTGTAGTCCAGTTGGTCGGATACTTGACTTGTAACCGGGAGGTCCCGGGTTCGAGTCCGGCTATTGGACGTGTACCAATGGGATTCTTTTTCAGAGCCTATGTACGCAACGCAACGCTCGTACGGTGAAGGACAACATCGTGATGAAACCCGCACACCACAAGTGTGTGAACCCTATAACGGCGATGGGCTCACCCCCTGTCACGTTGGGTTAAATACGCTTGGTGAACCTTGGGTACTTGCTTTAGCAAGTGCCTCTGCCTACCCCTCTTTGGGATTAAAGGCGTGAAGTGTATTTATTTTTATTTTTTTTTATAGTCCTGTGTAGCGACGCGTCCCACAGGATCGGTATAAAAATTATCTCCTCCTAAGTATGTAGGTACCTACCTAATGAACAAGTGTGCTCCATCGTAGAGCACATCGCTGCTTAACATAAGTAGGATGGTGGACAAACGCTTTGTTCAGTGATAAAAAAAAGTGTCTCCTGGTTTAAAACTACCTACCTACCTCCCTAATATTCAGCCAAGCGGTTCAGCCGTTTTTTATTTATAAAATACTAGCTCTCCCGGCAAACATTTGTTTTGCCATAATAAGTTGCCTTTGTACCCCGTGTTGGGAGAAATACAACTGGTAGATGCATAAAAAAATAGATAGTATCCGATTCTCAGACTTACTGAATATATAATTTGGTAAACATCGGTAAGGCCGTTTCGGAGGAGTCCAGCAGGCCTAGCACGCGCCTCAAGAAAGATATGACATAGAACAAATACGCGCTCTGATTGGCTGGTATGTCACGCTTTGTACGACTCAGCTAGTTTCAACATATCGCAACGCGTTATATGTCTTGTCACTTATTTCTTGGAAGGCTGTGCTAGGGGGGCTGTAACTAACATTGTGACATGGAAATTTTATATATTAGATATAGGTTAGGTACCTAATGAACATAAGTGTGCTCCATCGTAGACCACATTGCTGCTTGATATCACGCAGGATGGAGGTCAAACGCTTGTTCATATTGTAAAAAAAAAACTAGTTAATAGAGAAAGCAATTTGTCATTTAAAAAAAAGTTCACAATCATAATAACTGGCACCATAGAAGAAGTTATTGCCGAAAAAAAAAAGCGTTAAAGCACTAATCGAAAACCTCTTAGCATTCGATTCACGATATAGTTTCATTAGAGTGTTATGCTGGCGCCACACATCAGCAGAATAATAAAAGCAGATTTTGTGAGTGTGTTTCCTACGCTTCACGTATAAACGGCTGGAGCGATTTCAGAAAAAAAAAAATAACATAAGGTATTAATATATTTCTTCCCGATTCTTCTGGCCAGTAAAAGAAATTAATTCGAAACGGGGACTTTTGTTTTGCTACTGTGTATCTGTATGCACTTATAACGATGAATTAAAGAAAATTTTTGACTTTGACTTTGTATAATTTATCTCGAAATTCCCACGGGAACGGTATTCATTGCGGGTAAAACCACCGGGGTACAGCTAGTTGGCACTTAATGTTTGCTCTTGGATGCAATAGTGCCTTAGTACAATATAGCTAAGTTTGGATCCAAGATTTGAATGTGCGGCGCCGGCATTATTCGTCTAAGTTTTGCCGCCATAAAGTCGACGCTCTCTAAAGTGTGTGGGTGCGCTCGCGACCGCCCACCTTTTGACCCCAGAACAACATTTCCGGAAGTCGCGCCTTTCTGTATGCATAAATTGGGAGGACTTTCTTTAATAAAAATTATAAAAGAACTAGTGGACTCGACAGACGTTGTCCTGTCTTAACTATTAATATGAATATAAAATTAGTATAACCTCCAGGGTGGCATGTGCCCAGCAGTGGATGTCATGAAATATAAACCATCCTATCTCTCAAATCGAACAAAATTACATATAAATGCCAACTTTTGTGAATATCGGTAGCCTTGCCTTGGTGAAGAGTTCATTGGGAACAAACATTATTACACTGGATTAAATATTAATAAATAAATATTAAATATTAAATATAAATTTAAATAAATATAAATATAAATATATAATATTGTTCGCGGATAACTTCGTCGTTTATGAACCGATTTTGAAAATTCTTTTTTTATATATTAAGATATAACTTCACGCCTTTAAATCCCTAAGCTGGTTAAGTAAAGTTACCAAGTGTATTTGACGGCCGGCATGGACTAGTGGTCCCCCCCCTGGATGTCGTAATCTTCAGGGTGTTCCAGTGGCACTGGCTCTTTTGCAGTTTTCCTTCTTATCGAAATCGATGTCATGGCTCCTAAGAAAAGATCTTCGTATGTCTTTCGTTACGTTCCAGACTTTCCCATACTGACCGATGTAAATGTGCCAGCCTGTTTATACTACATATATCTCGAACCCATAAAATGGCGAATGGATAAATAAGAATTCTAAAAAAAATCTGTGACCTGTTGAAGCTGTCTGTATTAATTAAAATTGGCGCCCGATGCCGCGATAATACCATATTAGGAATTAATAACTTTAATGGTATTTTACTAATCCTAAATCGACACATCATTCTCATCACACATCGAATCATTTTGTGTCCAGTTACAATTTTTATCTAAGCACATGTAACGGCAGAGATGACGAATGATATTTTTTTATGACGAGCGTTGACCACCATCCTGCCTGATGTTAAGCAGTGATGTGGTCTACGTTGGAGCACACTTGTTCATTAGATACCTATTCACCAGCGCCATGAAGACCTTCAGACTGTACTGCGCAGCAAACACCAAAGAGATGAATGAGACAAATAGAGATGAATGGCGAAAAGAAACGTGTTGCGCCGACCACACCTAGTGTGGGATAAAGGCAGGAAAATGATGATGATCTTACTAAGCAGATCTTTGACATTTCACTATCCATTTCTCATAGTGATCCGCTCATTTAGTTGCGCGGGCGCATATCTCGAGTCTAAATTCATACAGCGCCGATAGTTACGCTTAGTCTGCGCTTAGTGGCGTGGGTGGTGACCTCTGCGCTGCAGTGGGCGCAGCTTTCTAGCACCGATGACGATATCTGATTGGCGATAGGATCTAGATAAAAGATCTTTGGCTTCTATTGGCCGTTGATCTACAAGATATCTGGGTGTGACTTATAGCGTTAGTTCAACCCGTGAAATGTTTCCTTCTAACTATTAGCATGTGTAATATATTTATTATTATTATTACTAGCAATATATTTTATACGTATAAAATATTCATAGACAGATATTCAAATTGTACTTGACGATTCATTTAGAAGTTTCGACAGGATCGTTCCGCAAGATATTTCTGAATTACAAGTAATATTTGAAACATGCTGGTCTGGCGTGTAGTAAGTAGCGCGATTAAGTAGAATGCATCAGCTACCTTTTGTTTGCTGCCATATCGCAGAAGCCGACTGTGGGATCTGGAGATTTACTCCCTTAGCAATAAGCGCATTGTCACTTATACACACATAAAAAGAGTCTAGGGATCAAGAACATGTTTAGCTCTAAAAAAAATCTAATTAATTTAAATCAAATCTAATCTTCTGGATTGGTCTCCTACCTAATTCCCCATGCCTGTATCAATGACTTATCACCACATTTTGAATAAATTATGAATGAATTCAGTTTTTGTAAAATATATTCTTCATTGCAATCTTCTAAAATGTACTTGATCCCTAGACACGTCTTTTGATGTGTGTAGGCATTTGTAGAGTTGCTCTTACTCTTTTATAAGGTAGGTAATATGCAATAATTTTTAATTCACTGGCTCCTCGGAGTGCTTGGAAAAGTGTATGTGATGCTGCAAATTACATTCCATTTATATCCGACATCAAAAAAAAAGGAGTTTCTCAATTCGTCTTTATTTTTTGTTAATTTTTTGATAATTTATTCTCGCAACATAAACATTTTGAGCATCCAAACAGTTGGAGTAATAATTAGGTAGTTAGGTAATAAATTGAAATAATAATGTACAAGACCTAACTACAAACAAATTGACATCGTTTACTGCTGATAAGAGTGTAAGGTGCTCATTATGCATATCGCGAGAAAAGGCTGCGTCTCAGGATTATGCCAACGCGGTGCACGCCCTCAGCGCGGAGAGCGCGGGGGGTCGGACACTTCACGCAGGCTCCATAAACACTTTCTATCACTGTTATCGTACGATCGTGCCCTGCATCGACGGGCCCGTTGGTGTAGTGGTCAGCATGTCTGCCTCTTCTCCATAGGGCCGTGGGTCCGATTCCCACCGCTGGCAGGTATTTAGGTGATGAGCTTTTAAGTACTTGTTGGATGTGTCTGGGTGTTTTATTTATGTAAGTATGTATTTAAAAGAAAAAAAAAGTATTTAATTAAGTATATTTCGTTGTCTGATTTCCATAACACAAGTGCTTTAGCTACTTAACATTGGATGAAGGCAATGTGTGTGTTGTTGTAAAATATTTATTTATTATTATTATCCTTCCTCGTTTTGGCTCCCTATACCATCATAACGGGTGTTTGTTGCGTGAAGACACACAACACAACGTGGGTGCTACGTCTGAGCGGTTGCTACTGGCGACGCATTAAAAACACTCATCCGAGACGGGTCAACCAACGGTCTTCCGCTTTTATGTCACCTATCAAATCGCATTATATATATTTTCTCTTAATTGCTCTAGGCAATATGGTGTTTACTTTCTAAACGGTGCGGTTGGTGATACGTGTCTAATGCAATGCTTTTTATTGCGTACGATTATCATTACGTGGTGTGGTATCGAGTTTACGGTCTCGTGATCTAATATTGTTATAGCCAATGGACGCTCCGAGATTTTACTCGCGCAGTTTCAGCATTAATGTCTATTCAAAAATACTACTTATTCTAATTTTCAGAACCATAAGTTCAAATTTAACGTTTTTCTCAAATAAATCTCAAAATTCATGATCTTCCTTTTATTTCTGACGTTATGTTACTTAGCAAAAAATAATCCTTCTGATGAACCCTTTCGATCGGTATATATAGCCACAGGCTAATTTTTTTTCTCGTGTAGCGGGTTCGAATCCCGGTTCAAACGTGTAATTATTCAAAAAACTATGAATGCAGTTAAAATTGTTTTTGAAATTAATATAATGTCTTCTTTCAGTAGAATGTTCTATCTACAATATTTAAGGTACTTTGCCTCCATGTGGCATGGCCGTGGGACGCCCTGTATATAAAACAAAGACGGGTTTGTTACAACACTTATAACTCAAGAACGAATCAACCGATTAGGCAGAAAATTGGTGGGGACGTAGCTTAGAACCTACGCTTTTAATCTCGTTCCTGTGTATTTATTTTTGTGTCTTGAGCAGTGTTTGTTCTTGCATACCATTTTCTGCATTACTATTATTATTAGTTATGATATCTTTTTTAACTATTTGTATTTTTTTCACAGACTAGTGTCCATTACTACATCTCTTATATATATGTTTATATATATATAAAACAAATCCGGGTTTGTTACAACACTTAAAACTCAAGAACGATTCAATCGATTAAGCAGAAAATTGGTGGGGACGTAGCTTAGAACCAGGAGAATAACATAGGATGCCTTTTATCCCGTTCCTGTGGGACTTAGTGCAGTATAGAGGGTGCTATAGTTTGTATGACATACTGAAACTACGCGAATGAAATCGCGGGGCGTCCACTTGTATATATAATATATAGAGACTTCGATGAGTTTATTATATAAGTTATTTGTTTAGTAAGACGTACACAACTACTGTTTAGTGCATACGTGGCCGCTAAAACTTCGCACGGGTCGGGTGCCTTATCTACTATATAAAAATAAGTCGGGTTTTCCTCCCTGACGCTATAACACCAGAACGCACGAACCGATTTCCACGGTTTTGCATTCGTTGGAAAGGTCTCGGGCTCCGTGAGGTTTATAGCAAAGAAAATTCAGGAAAAAACTCAACAGAAAAGCGGGTAAACGAAACGAACCCATCTGGTGGCGAAACGGAGTTCGCCGGGTTTGCTAGTAAATCTATAAAATTATCACCAAAAAACTCCATGGGCATGGTTCAATAAAAAAAAAATACAGTGTCATTGAACTACAGGTGTTTTATCATCGCGAGATAGGATAAGAACTCGTAAACATAATATTGATAAACTACGGTGTAGTTTAAATTATACTCTTAAACTTGTGCCTTAAGACTCGATTAGAATTGAACGAGTGTGCGCAATAATCTGCTTTTTGTTCAAAATCAACTGTGGTTCAAAATCAATACATAGTATAAAACAAAGTCACTTTCCGCTCGCTGTCTGTTTGTTTGTCTTCTTCTTTAAAACTAGGTAACGGATGTTGATGCGGTTTTCTCTAATGGATAGAGTGATTTTTGAGGAAGGTTTATATGTATAATTCATGCATATAATAGTAGAGAAACACTGTTATTAACGTATATTGGTAAAACAACGTTTGCCGGGTCAGCTTGTCTATTATATAAAAATCAAAGCCACTTTTCGTTGTCATTCCATAACTCCGGAACGGGTGGACCGATTTCGCTAATTCTTTCTTTGTTGTGCTTATAATGACAGCAGAAGGTTCTTATGAAAGAAAAAAATGACATCCACTGCTGGC
>SJJU01016250.1:0-14699 GCA_012932125.1 Conopomorpha cramerella
GTGTGAACCCTATAACGGCGATGGGCTCACCCCCTGTCACGTGGGGTTAAATACGCGCGCGTGAACCGTGGGCATTTGCTTATTAAGCAAGTGCCTCTGCCTACCCCGCTTTGGGATTAAAAGGCGTGAAGTGTATTTATTTTATTTTATTGTTAGTTTGTCTGCATCAAATGAGTGCTGAAACTACTGAACCAATTTAAAAATCCTTTAGGAAGTTGCTGCTGGTGACATAGACTACTTGTTGTCCCGAAATTGCCACGGGAACGGTAAAACACGTGAGTAACACCGTGCGGTACTGCTAGTTAATAATACAGAGGTCAAAGATCAGGCAGGGATGTATAAGTAGCGGGATCCCTTCACAATCCCGCGCGAACACTCAACGCAACTTCCTTTTAATCAGACTTATCGCTTTCGCCGATTGTATGCCATGAAACAATTCCAATTTCAGATTAAGACCTTTATCGAACCGCTGATTAAGTGCCGAGAGCCCGATGGATTTATTGTAAAAGTTCGCCGGTTCTCGTTTAGTGATTCAGCGTGGTACTTTACTGGAATAATTGTGGACGTGGCGGGAATAGTCTATGGACCTTTAATAAGATTGGATAAAAGTGTAAAGAAGTCAGGTGTGCGGTACGTCTGAGCGGCGGCTTAGAGGGACAGGGACATTTGCTACAGAATTTTATTGCTTTCAGGAAAATTGACCTTAATACCTTATTCCTACGTGTAGTACTAAGTACGAATTTCTCCTGTACGCTGTAAAGCAAATTGCAACACTTGCCAGCCTCATTACTCTATCTGTTAAGCTCCTGTAATCTTTAAATTAGGTTACCTGAAAGAAATCGCTATTAGCGATAAGGTCGCCTTTTGCAATTTTTCCATTGTAATTTTTTACATTCGTAATGTACAGTGTGCAATAAAGAGTATATTCATTCATTCATTATATTTTTACTTGACAGCGCCATCGAAGATATACAGATGGTACTTGATCTTGAAATACTCTTTTAAGCCGAAATCTACAGAATGTATAGACCCTACTACTGAGTCCATTTCAGCTGCTATCAATACCTCGAAACGAAAAAAGAATCGAACTCTTCATACAATAATTTTAAAGAAAAAAGAACTGCTTCCACCTACTAGTCGCCTATCCATTTTTTTATAGTCTCCCTCGATTTATCGGGTCTGATATCATCAAACTCTGACTTTCCTATCATATGGAACCTTTGAAATATTTACTTTCCAACAAAAAAATAATCTTCAACATCGGTTTAGAAACGACGAAGTTATCCGCGACAATCATATACAGAAAGTAAAAGGACACCGAGCAATGGTCTTAGAAACGTTGTTGGGCTTGTCAATATGAACAACTTTTACTATGCGAGGAAATATTTTTTTTTATTTTCCCGCACCACTACTCCACCATTGACAATTGCTTGGATTTTACACGCAGGTCGAATTGAGAAATACTCCTTTATTGAAGTCGCTTAAAAATCACAATCAGCTGTAGGTATATGACAGCTTTGAAACTATTTGGTACTTAACAATTAGTATGTATAACATCTAAACGTAATACTACTAACTCAAATACTTACTTATCATTGCGAAGCTGAAATCGCTGAAGCTAGAAACTTTAAAGTTATTTTACCTTAGAAGATAAAAGATTCTGATAAGAAACGATTATGCAAAATTTTCTGATTAAGCTGTGGTATACATTTAGTAAAGCTTTTTTAATACATTTTGTAAATCATATTACAAGTTGGTATGCTTATGAAATCACAATGAAAATAGTATTTACATTTTTAACTATATAAAAATATGTCGAGTTTTCCTCCCTGACGCTATAACTCCAGAACACACAAACCGATTTCCACGGTTTTGCATTCGTTGGAAAGGTCTCGGGCTCCGTGAGGTTTATAGCAAAGAAAATTCAGGAAAAAAATTCAACAGAAAAGCGGGTAAACGAAACGAACCCATCTGGTGGCGAAACGGAGTTCGCCGGGTTTGCTAGTAGTTATATAAAACTAGCGGACACCCCGCGATTTCATTCGCGCAGTTTCAGTATTAATTTCTATTAAAAATTATTACCATCAAGTTTTAGAACCATAACTGCAAAATTAACTTTTGTCTTATTTAATTTCTACCCTCCTTTTACCGCTTTTGAGAAATTTTGAAAAACTCTTTCTTATCTGACGTAAACATTATAAAATCAAATCAAATCAAATTAAATCTTTATTAGAATTTTCACTTAAATGCTAAGGGTTAACAATGACCTCCACAGGTAGTCCTGTTCAAATTTCAAGGTCAAAGGTTTTGTCTGGGGGCTGGTGAGTCAGTGATGAATGAATAAGTCATGACCGAGTTTTATACATATACGTATATACAGTTTATAAATTCTCAGTTACCTATAGATATGCAACTAATTAATATCGTTCCCACAGTTATCCTCTGTGCTGAATCCGCGGTTATGTAAAGTTTGATGAAAATGGTTTCACTAGCCAAATATCTCTGCCCTAATCTGGTTTTAGCTTATTTAGGGCTCGTCCCAAAGGAATAAAGAGCAAGGTTTTGCTTACGGTACACGTAATTTACATTAACAAATTGTATTTTCAGTCGGGCGCAAGTCAATCCATATTAATTTATCCCAGAGTAGGTATATCTCTATTTCAGCGTTAGGGCAGAAATGCCCATGCAAAATACACTCGAGAGATAAAAATCCCGGTCATATATCAAAATTAAATTAAATATCAAACTCTGAGAGTTGTATTTAATACAAGACGTAATTATTTTTGTTTTAAAGATTTTTTTCCGTAGATATAGTTTAAACTGGGTATTACGGTGCGAAATTAACCAAAGATAAGCTTTCAGCTCACCTTCGGTGTTTGCTCGACGTTTCGACACAGTCACCTATGTATATTTGCTATGGTCACAAGACTAAAATAATGGGTTTTTCGTCTTTCAAAAACATTTTACAGTACTCAAATGGCTCTCCTTGATTGTTAGGTATTAAGATGTGTAGATATGTGTCAGTGGCGTGCACTGGCTTTTATGATAAGGTAGGCAGTAATCCCCAAGGATTGACACATTTGTATAGGTAACTTGTCTATACAAAATATAGGTACCTCTACCTATCTACTCAACCACAAAACACAGGACTTCGTTAGCCTATGTCACAGAGTCTATGAGTGTAACAAAAAAAAGATCTAGCAATAACTCTATTATAAGGTCGTAGCCAAAATATTAAGGTAGGCAGTGTCTTTTTGCCTATATGCTGTGCACGCCACTGGTATGTGTATACAAACTTGAGTGACCCGGAATTTTGGCTAACGAGTGTACTTTGTTACAAAAATAACTGTGCCTCGGTCCACGCACAATGAAACATACCTTAGGATAAAGTAGTGCCGGCGGCATTCTGAAATAAGTATTGTCTTAAAGTACTTGGGATACCCGAATCTTGTGAAAAAAGAACATGACCGAAGAACAGACGAATGTATACTAACTAGTCTTAAGCAGAATGTACAAGTCAGCTAAATTTAGGCCCGTATAATGTGAACCAAGCAATACTCAAGTAAGCTTTATACTCTATTTGACTCTAACGGCAAGTGTAAAAATACTTATAATAAAAAAAACGACATTTTTAAAATTTTCCCTATATCTGCAAACACTGATTTGCTTATCATAGGACCACCTTTGAAACATCTTCATTCCGTCAAAGAAAGAGTCATCAAAATCGTTCACAAACGACGAAGTTATCCGCGAATAAACTTAAAAATGGCATGCGGTCGGATTGAGAAACTTCCTTTTTTTAATTCGTCTTTTAAGTGCGCCTCAAACATTACACGCGCATTGATTTTTCTTTCAGAATATTATGGGTCTTGGACTTGGCCGCCTGGATGACCTGTAACTTAGTTTAAAAGTGTTTAATCACTAAACGGGGCCCATAAAGTGTCGTCCGCTTCATGGAGTACTCAGAAATTAACCACTTCGAAACGGATGCTCATCCAAATTGCTGCTGAACGCCGGAGGTTAACTACAGTGCTAGGTTTCAATGTACCAACTTCAGCGTTATAATAATAATAATAAATCAATTTATTCAAGTAACATGACTCACATTTTGTTAGTACAAAAGTTACCTATAACTATGTTAGTAATTTCCTTAAATACTAAACAGAAATAAACAAAATTACAATTACAATTGATCTCCGTCACTGCCGCCTAATCCCGTGGGAGAGTAAGCAGCAGCGACGCAGATAGGGGCAGTCCATCCTGCTCGCGATCATCTGCAGGACGCTGTTGGTGCTCGCGCGCACGCGCCGCACCAGGGACGTGCACTTCTTTCTCATAGTGCTGAAGAAGCAGTCTACACCGACTTCAGCGAACATCCCTGATGCGCTGCAAAAGCGCGGGAACCCCAACAGCACCCTGAAGGCGTTATTATATTGAACGCGGATGGCGTTGTAGGCCTTTTGAGTACAATCAGCCCACAGGGAGCACGTGTTATGAGGATCCTACTATCTGTATATAAATAAACGTTAATTTCAAACCATTTTTTGTATATATGGTACTTCCAAAATCTTCCCTACTTTATACCGAAACGTGATTAGCCGATTATTAATTCAACGAACATTATTAATCGATTATTCAACTGTACGATCTTCCTACGAAAAGCGTTTTGATAATTCGATAATTCATAGAAAATATTTTTTACCGATACACAATTCTATAACCATTCAAACAATCGACGTACTATTTCGCCGAGGTACAGATCGATTAATAAGAGCTGGCATCTTAACACATTCACACGATGCGCTAGTGTCTGTGAATAAACGAGCGGCGTGACGTCACCGTGTTACGTTGGTTTTCATTTTCCCATGTCTGTCAGCCACGTGGAAAACAAGACATGTCACGAAACCTTATGGCTTAGTGACATGCATAAAAATACACTGTATTAGTGAACATGCCAGCTCTTATTAAACTTTTAGAGCGTCTGTGGTCCAGTTGGTCGGATACTTGACTTGTAACCGGGAGGTCCGGGTTCGAGTCCGGCTACTGGATGTGTACCAATGGAAACTCAATTTTCAAAGAGCCCAAATGTACGCAACGCAACGCTTCGGAATACGGTGAAGGACATACATCGTGATGAAAACTCGCACACCACAAGGTGTGTGAACCCTATAACGGCGATGGGCTCACCCCCTGTCACGTTGGGTAAAATACGCTTGGTGAACCGTGGGCATTTGCTTTAGCAAGTGCCTCTGCCTACCCCGCTTTGGGATTTAAAAGGCGTGAAGTGTATTTATGTCTGTCAGCCACTTATGGCTTAGTGACATGCATAAAAAAATACACTGTATTAGTGAACATGCCAGCTCTTATTAATTGAACTATAACCTTTGTTAACGTTATTAAATACCTTTTAAAGATGACACAGAACAATAAAAAAATAGGTAAGTATTTCTTAAAGTTTGCTATGCAGCCATGGCCAATAAAATTTCACGTCAAGTAAGGTGCTGTTTTAAAGAACCAAACACGTTCATTCGAATTCAGGTTTGCATTTATAAGTAGGTAAGGGATGTTCATTTTTCATTCTTTCTCTTCAAGAAAAAGTTTTCCGAGAAAAATTGAAATGAGAATTGATCTTATGCTGGCACTTCTATATAAAGAAGCTTCCCAATAACAACTACGCTAATAGGGTACTTAAGACTTCTTTTGTTAAAGATGGAAATTGTTAAATTTATACAGTAAAAATACAATTATTTTGCTGTCTCTTACAAGTCAAGTAAGGATCACACTACATATCTGAAAGAACAACACGGTGAACGAAGTAATGAATACATTATTATACTATATTATTGCATAGTATATTACAAATTAAATGCGCTTGGTAAACCGTAGGAATTTGCTTTAGTAAATGCCTCTGTATATCCCGGTTTGGGCTTAAAAGGCGTGAAGTGTGTGTGTATATTATAAATTGTGGTGCTTGGATCAAATTGCGACTTAACTCGTCCAATCAACAAGAACGCAATCTCAAGCAAATCTGATGAAATAGCGCGAGCGAAGCTCTTCAAAAAAGTTCCGACATCGCATAATACAATTTGCAAACTTCAGCAATTGATTTATAAGTTCTCTGGCTTAAATCTCTCATGCTAATAATCTACGCGTGAAAGATATCTTCGTCATATTAAACTACACTACAAAGCTAAAAAAGTAAGTAATAGAAGGAATATACAGTGTGGTAACGGCAAATAGAATACATGTGTCACCACCCCAGTCCAACTTTTCCCGTCTACTACCCCTAGGTTGTAAGTGTCACAGTGGACACAGGGGCAACAACGGGCAACAGCACTCTCTGTGATTTAAATGACAATACCACTGCGATTGCCAACCCGCCTGTAAAGCGTGACGATTATTGGCATTTCCCCCAAATTATTGGGAGAGGCCGTCGTCCAGCAGTGGACGTCATGTGGCTGATGATGCGAAGGAATATAACTCAGTGCCTCTACTTACCTCCTTTAAGGATTTTAAAGGCGACAGAAGAAAGTAATTTATTTTTAGATAGATAATAGAACATACACATTATTCATTCATATAACAGGCACACGCTTGCCTGTGTCATTTCTCATTATAATTATGTCACATTAAGCCTCTTTCCGTACCTGGTACATTCTATTATAAACACCGTTTTAACTTCACAAAATGTATTTAGTTATATCATAATTTATCATGCACAGCCAGTGAACTTTATATTAAGTACAATGGGTGTAAAGGGACGCACCCATCACGGGACGGAACTGCTGCCGAAAGCTAAAACCATTACTTACCAAAAGTGTTTCAAACGAACTGGAAAGAAACTCCCAAACTGCCTGATTAATCCTCTCTGAGTATTACGCGACCAAACTTGGCTCGAAAGTTACAAAGTATCATATTATAAGCAATCCAGCTGAAGCCGCAGATTTTCCAAAAACACTAATCCTTCAAGCGTTCTTTCTCGCCATATTTTAATCCTGTTCAAAAATTAAGGGTTTAAATCTTTAAACCCAAGACGCGAGATACGACGCCTAGCGCGGCCGACTTGCTGAAGTATGGTTGAGACCATGTCGACCTGAAGTAAATTATTGTAAACTGATCTATATCCTGCAAGAAGCTACACACAGTGTAAGTCCAGATAAACTAAAAACGTATCCCTCAACTGATTCACGCCACCACGACCGCGGTTCATTTGGTTCAACAGTACAACTTTAGCATGAACCAAATTTGAAAGGCAGTCTCTTGAATTTGAAGCTCAGAAAAGAAAACAATAACTAAAACCCAGCTCTACCGAAACTATACGTAATTCATGATACTTTGCAAGTAAATTTCAAGAAAAGACGGGAAAAATGTAGGAGCATAGTTTGAAACCACCCCTTGCCTTGTCCACTAATGAACGAGCCACTAAAGTTAAGGAAGTGGTTACATGGAGCAAAACTTGCGATTATGATTAGAAACATTTTTAACTTTATACAGCATGGGGCTTGCAACAGGGGCGAAAGCTTTGAGAATATACAATTTCAGTTATCACTATTTACATATTAATAATAAGTTCAAAATCAAATGAAAATTCGGGTCTTCTCCCACAAAAAAGATTACACAAGCAACGGACGTTCCTTTTTTCAAAACGCAGTTCACTGACATTTTGGTGATGTAACGATAACATTGCAATATTAGTTACATTTATTATATATCCAGACCTCATCCGACTATCTTCAAGCGGCCGAAATAATCTACCCTAGGAATTTTTGCTCGTGTTTTAGGCCCCACGCTTTAAAAACCAGTAGGTAAATTGTGCTTTTAAGTTTTAGTTGTATGGTTATGTATCATGATCACTATATTTATTTATAACTCGCATTTATCAAACCAATCGATTGAAAGACAACCACGAACCATGTTTGTGCCCGAGAATTGAACACAAATAATCAAAGAAACATACATAAACAAACACCATATAAAAATGTGATAAGCTGAATAATTTCATTTTGCTCTTGAAAAGTATCCCAAAAGTAAATTGGTCGTGTAAAAAGTTCGTTTCAGGGTTCAAGGACGAGACGTTTTCACTTTCGCCGAGTATGATATTGAACTTTTGATATACAAAATACATTTTCGACTTTGTTTTAGAACTCTCCGAGTGTTAATGTAGCTCAAATGAATATTAATTTCGAACAAAAAGATTCATGAGAAATCTTCAAATTACGGCAGGCGGAGCCAATGAACTTGGTCTTTGTGTTACTTTTCATTAATTCATTATAAATAGGTACAGTATTAATTTCTGGATTTGTAAATAACTTTATCAATTGGAATTTAGGATATGAGTAGTTATTACCTATAAGAAGAACATATACCACACACACTTCACGCCAGTCTATACGAGGGGTACTCATGTAGATTTCTGATGATTTGTTACGGTCTGTCTTGTCTGTTTAATCTAATCGGTATCGTATGGAATGTAGGATATTTTGCACACATGCTAGTTGGTGCTGGTTGGTTGGTTGGTAATTCGAGTACTTTCCCCACCTTCCAGTACAACATTCACCGATGTACCTGTTTCCTACGAAGTAATCTTTGTATTCAATATACTTGTATCCATCGACACATTTCCTTTTCAGTCTTCGTCACTTCGACAATTTCGTTAAAACTGCAGATTTCTCTCATCACACTATTCCATGTGAATGAATATTATCGTTTTTCTGTTTTCATTTTTTTGGCAAATGTCCTGACCACATCGCAGCTTAAAACCAGGCTTGATGGTGCTCAAACTATTATTCCGGGATATTCCCACCCACTTTCCCACCACTGTGATTCCTGTTAGAGCCAGGATCTACAGCGGCATCCAGAATAGACAAGAGCTCAATCAGTGACGACTGGGCTAGATCCCGGGGGGGGGCCTAGCCTTCTGTCTTGGATCCCACATAGTTATTAAACTAAAGACGGTATAGAAATAAGAAGAAAAAAATACATATATGCGCTGCATTGCAATGCATACATATAATTCTTTTTTTTGACTTCCCTAACCTAAATAGTGGGAGACAGCATTATTACAATCGAGGCACAAATTGCCTTTCGGGAGAGCACCACGGGTGAATGCGGAGAACTAAACCTAGTTCAAACTATTGCCGTGATATCGGATCTCACTTTTAAAACATTAGGTATTGCGTCAATGTGAGCCCTCCCCTGCTTCCGCTAATGAAGCGCAACGAACGACGACGGACAGAGGAATCCCGGGTTCTTTCGGCGAATTTTTTTCACCTTCCCCTCCTTCATTAGGAAAATTAACTTAGGGCGTTTGCTTCCTTCAGTACGTCTGGAATTTCCAATATTAAATTGTTCCCCTCGACATTTGGTTATCAAATAGGTTTCCACCCTCTTTATGTTAGTACGTGGTGATGAATGTGGGGCGATCGTGATCGTCTGCCTTATAAGGGTTGGGTTCGGTTTTATGTTTATTACTTAATTATTTGTGGGAGCAGATGTCGTTGCTCTGTAGGAGGTTTCGGGATAGTATGGAGGCGTGTACTAAATTGACCAATTCGATTATTCATCAATCAATTAAAAAGCGTTGAAGGAAAACACCATTTTACTGCGTAGCGTCTGCTCTATCCCTTAAAGGAATACAAAATCGTATATGTGTGTCATTATTATTTAACTGTTTGTTGGCAGTTGGCCGGCTGGAGGTTAGTTCTGTTTATTTCACTTCGTTGTTTACAGAAGATTTGGAATACCATGATTGGCATTTCATAGCCAACATTATTAGGGCCTTGATGGGCACATAACAACTATGCAGAGATGTTATATTTAACTGTTAAGAGACATGTTTTAAACAAGAAACTCTTAAAACCTTGGGGTTTTCCTTTTTTATTTATAGATATCTTCTATTAATGAAGTGCTGTTCGTTAGTCTCGCTAAAACCTGTGAACGGCTGGACCGATTTTTGCTAACTTTGGTCTTGAATCATTCATGCCAGTTCAGAGAAGGTTTAAAAGGTGTATTCTTCCAATACGTGGGGCACAAATCTTCATATGGCAAAACAAATGTTTGCCGGGACAACTAGTTTTTTTAATAATAGTGACCATTTACCCCCTTAGCAATAAATGCGTTGTCACTTATACAACGGTTATTGCAGGTCTACCTGAACTGGTTATTCCGTATTTGACATACAACTGCTAAGTTGAGCTTTGTGTATCTTCGAAATAGCAATTCCGCCATTATTAGTAAGGCCCTTAGTCTTTAAGCACTCAGATCCATATTACACAGATGTATCAAATTGTACACCGATATACAACATATAAAACATCCCATCGTACTCAAAATAATCGCAGTTCTCCATTTTACCGGAGGCGGGAATCGAACCTTTGAAAGCATCTCATACATAATGATCGTACTTCGTGGTCATACTTCTAGTACTCGTATTACATAATATAGATACTAATGACTAAAACTGATCCTGTGCTATGTAGGTAAGCAATTGTAACTTACGGTTTAGTTAGACGGCACTATAAACTGTAACTAGAGCTTACCAAATCAAATTCTACCTTGAACTCTTATCGCCCACGTTCTACAGTCTAATACAGCTCATCTTACTTTACTACTGAGACTTGCTATTTGGTATCTTGAATACGGGAATTCGCGAGTATTACAAACCATTTTAACTTGACCCTTGTACTGGAATAATTTCAAATGTTACTTGGTTAAGTTGGAGATCAAGTGAACTATTCGACCTTTGGAGGTATTTGGGGTCTACTACCGACGCGTATAGACTAATGCATTGTAAAGCGACTTCAAGGCTCTTTCTCAAATCGACCGTATATAATTTTTATGTTTATTTGCGGATAACTTCGTCGTTTATGAACCGATGTTTCTTTATCGGAAAGAAGACATCCATCAAAGGTGGTCCCATCATATGGAAGTTGGGATTTGATGATGGCAAACCATTTAAAAAATCTTAGGGGTGAGTGTTTAGTACTGGTTGAATTCAAATTCAAAATTTTATTGCAACTAAGTGTACCTACAATACATGTGTAGGTATTTATAAATGCGCTTAACACTTAGTTGCCCCGATTGGGACGCTGCAATGAACACAATAGGTTTCCTTACAATAACTAACAATAGGGTTCCTTTTTCCTTAAAATATTTTTATAACCAGGGTAAAAGGTATAAAGGTGTACGGTAAATGTGCCGCAACGAAAAGTCTAGGATTCTGTTTTCCCCTAGAGAATATCAGTTATTTGATCAAATACCTAAATGTCTATCACGTAAATTCGCATGATTTAATAAAAGGCTAAATAGTCGTTTTTAAATGGTTTCACAAAATCGGTCGCATACCCGTGACTGTTCTTGAATTACCGGACTTGATATAATCAAGAAACAGCCCTCTGTGCGGTGGTGGCGAACCTGCTGTACCTTATTTTTAATGCATGTTGGCGATACGGCCGAGTACCAAGTGATTGGTGCAAACCCGTAATCGTTCCACTGTATAAGGGTAAGGGCTCACAGCAGGATTGCAAACATTACCGAGGAATCAGCCTTCTTTGTATCGTCGGCAAAATGTATGCAAAAGTGTTGATCGAAAGGGTAATACGTGAGACTGATGAAAAAATCTGGGATGTACAAGCTGGTTTTAGGAAGGGAATGGGATGCACCGACCGAGTCTTCTCTTTGCGCCAGGTGACGGAGAAGTTTTTGGCTAAAAAACCAAAAGGTTTTCTGCGCTTTCATGGACTTAGAGAAGGCTTATGATCGGGTACCCAGGAATGAGTTGTGGACCTTGCTGCTGTCCCGGTTCAAGTTGGACAGGACCTTGGTACGGGCTTTGAAATCACTTTAAGATGATTCCAGTGCCTGTGTCAGGGTAAACGGGACCTACTCAGACTGGTTTGGCATCCATAGAGGTGTCAGACAGGGATGCGTAGCGTCTCCGTGGCTGTTCAATCTGTTCATGGACAGTTGTTTGGAAAAGAAAAGATCTGAAAGGTCGTGATTGGGGTCTAGATATGGGTGGTTTAATCATCAAATGTCTTTTATATGCTGACGATCAAGTTCTTCTTGCACCGTCGGCATATGAATTGCAGCAGATGATTAATTGTATGAATGAGTCATTGAAAAGGAAAGGAATGAAAGTGAATGCTAGTAAGACAAAAGTAATGGTAGTCGAAAATAATGAAAGGACAGTTTGTGAGTGCATGATTGACGGTGAGAAAGTTGAACAAGTGGATGAGTTTGTCTATTTGGGATCTCTATTTACAAGTGATGGAAAGTTTGACAAAGATATTGAAAGAAGAGTGAGTGCGGGTAATAAGGTTAACGGTGCCCTTCGCAGTTTTATGGAGAGCCAATTCATGTCGAAAAAGGCAAGATTGGCTGTCCATGACGCTGTACTAGCACCTACCTTAATGTACGGGAGTGAAAGTTGGGTATGGCAGAAGAAGCATAAAAGTAAGGTCAATGCCGTAGAAATGCGGTCATTGCGGAGCATGAAAGGTGTGACATTGAATGACAGGATAAGGAATAGTGGGATAAGGGAAAGTTGCGGTTTGAAGGAAGACGTAGTGACCAAGATTGAAAAGGGCATGCTTCAGTGGTTTGGGCATATGGAGAGAATGGATGAAAGTCGATTGACGAAAGAGATTTTATATGGGTGATGTAATGGGCCGGGTGAGTAGAGGTCGCCCAGAAGGACATATACAGACCAGATTGGTGATGTCCTGGCCGAAGGTGGCGTGAAAAGTACTCGAACCGGAGGTCATGTATGAAAAGATGTATGAATGTAGATGAAGCGAAAGGGGTATGTCAGGACCGTGACAAATGGAGATCTGTAGTCTCTGCCTACCCCTCTGGGAGACAGGCGTGTAAGTGTATGTATGTGATATTATTTTTTATAATTGTATGCAATAAAGTGGTATATAGTTTCCTGAACAAAGTAAAATAATTACACGTTGAAACCTTGTAGTTGGTAGTGGTACACCATTTTTTTCACCGACAGTACGATATAATACTCAATCCACGTTGATTTCTTATGATTGAATTCAATCATACATACATAGGTACATACCTACTGATACACCCAGTAAGTATGTGAAACGTCAAATCAGAAATGTAAGGGAAACTCGGGAAAGTCATTTAGCTCATGATATCAAACAACTTTCCTCAAGGAAACCCTATTTCAAAAACGAAAAAACATTTACCTCTTCAAACTAAGTTACCGATCGGTTGTTGGCCAATTTGTGTGAAGAGATATATTTTTTTACACACATCAAAAGTGTCTAGGGATCAAGTACATTTTGGAAGACTGCAATCAAGAATATACATATTTTACAAAAACTGAACTCAATCATCATTTATTCAAATTGTGGTGATAAGTTTCAAGGTTTGCAAAACTTGTGCCGCGCGGTTCAGGATATTGCGTGCGGGTCGGAACGGTAC
Organism: Conopomorpha cramerella; assembly: GCA_012932125.1. Lineage (NCBI taxonomy): Eukaryota > Metazoa > Arthropoda > Insecta > Lepidoptera > Gracillariidae > Conopomorpha > Conopomorpha cramerella. Next base: position 13,441 of record SJJU01016250.1, read on the forward strand.
GATACGTACCACGCGGTAATGTAAACGTTTATTACCGCTTATGTTGATCTTGTACCGCGAGGTCCGTAGATCCGCGCGGTACCACGCAGCTATATGAACTTAGCCATACCCCCTTACCAATAAACACGTCGTGACTAATACAACGGTTATTACAGGTCTTCTTGAACTGGTTATTCCGTATTTGACATACAACTGACAAGCTAAGTTGAGCTTTGTGTATCTTCCAAATAGCAATTCTGCCATTATTAGTAAGGCCCTTAGTGTTTGGGAAAAAATTGTTCGATATCGATATCATGGGCTTGATTTTCTCATGTTTGCTAAAGTTTTTAATTTTCGTACATAATTATTTGATGTATAATTTGGTACAAATAGGCACAACATTCTATCAAATTGTTCTATTACGTTATGATCCGTGGAACAAATGGCACACACCCGTGAAAACCTGATTTGGCCTACTTTACAAGCGCACAAAAACATTCATTTTAAAAATTGATTTACTGCACAGATTTAACTTTGAGTATGGTTTGATGTCGGAAATAAATATTCAATAACAAATATTATCATGGTTTAATCGAAATCCAACAAGCCATTCCGGTTAATATTAAATATTTACATTTGGACTTATCAACAATTGACGATATACAATTTTTTTAGGTGTTGTTTTTATTACTGCATATGAAAATAGACAACAAAATTCGATACCTATATTTTTTCTTTTCGCTCTGCTTTAAGGTATTCATTTAAAATTTTCATGCATTTCAATGCCGTAAACCTAAGTACAGCTGCAATGCTGCAACGCTGTTTGTTTATATTTTCGATTTAAAAAAATGAATGGACTCTTTTCATGTTTAAATAAAATGTATGGTTGCCTAAACATCAAAGAAGAAGAAGTGAATAAAAGACGAGTATCATACAACACCTACCAGGACAGCAGATAATTAGATTGTTATATATGTGCAGTATTGTTTAAGTGAGCTCTACTAGGTACCTACTTTGGAAAAATATCTCGGTATATAACTTAAACAATATCATCCCGGGCATTTCACTAATGGTCACATGCCCCATGCACAATACTATAATTTTAATGCGAGAATTTAAAATAATAATAATAATAAATAGTTTCTTTTTATCGAAAATATTTCCAATGAACTTTTCATATGTTGTACTTGCAAACAATCCGGTGGTGTTTGTTTTTTTTTCTGAGAGACTTATTGATTGAAGTCCAATAAATGAGATAAACTTAGTGATTGACGTGCAAC
>SJJU01016254.1:0-11134 GCA_012932125.1 Conopomorpha cramerella
TCTCCGTAATGTGGTCGTCATGCCCCAGAAGGGGGAGAGTTGGCAACAAAACAGGTACGGATAAAGATAAATTTGTATGGAGTGAAGAAAACGTGTGCGTTGAAAAGAGGCTGCAGCAAGTAGACGCGCATGTCTTCAGAGAAAGGCCCGTACAGAGAGAGGCAGGTAGGGCTGATGGTGGGATTATCCCTTAATGAGAACGAATACGCACTCTCATTGGCTGTTATATCACGCTTCATGCGAATCAGCTTGTTCCAACAAATCGAAGCACGTTACATGTCTTGTGACTTCTTTCGTGGAGCGCTGTGCTAAGGTGGCTGGAAGGCAGGAGTGCAGCAGCTGTTCTATGTTATGTACACACATAAAAAGTGTCTAGGGATCAAGTACATTTTAGAACTGAATTCATTCATAATTTATTCAAAATGTGGTGATAAGTCATTGATAGGGGAATGGGGAATTAGGTAGGAGACCAAACCAGAAGATTAGATTTGATTTAAATAAATTAGATTTTTTAGAGCTAAAAATGTTCTTGATCCCTAGACACCTTTGATGTGTTACGTCATATAAAAGAGTTCAACGGGTGTCCGAAAGTCCGAAGTGGGATTGAAAGAAGAAAAGGATTGATGCGACCACATCCCCGGCTTAAATGCACTTTTTTTTTTACGAATACTAATGTCAGTAAATGTGTGAGTATTTATTTTTAATCTCGTGATGATCCGAAAAAGAAGCCCTCGTTTAACTACCAATTAACAATGCCGGGTTTACCGACAAACGCGGTTTATCTATTCCGAAAATATACCAAGCTCAACTTAAATTGTCAGTTGTATGTCAAATACGGGGTGACCAAATTCAGTAGATATGTAATAACTTCGGTATAAGTTACATACAATACTAGTAATGCGCAAAACAGTACAAAGGACTCAATGCTAAAGTATTCTCTACCCCGACGAGCCCGTTGGTGTAGTGGTCAGCAAGTCTGCCTCTATACCGTAAGGACGTCGGTTCGATTCCCACCGCTGACAGGTATTTAGGTGATGAGCTTTTAAGTACTTGTTGGATATGACTGGGTGTTTTATTCGTATAAGTATATATTTAAAAAAAACGTATTTAAGTTAGCATATTTAGTTGTCTGAATTCCATAACACAAGTGCTTTAGCTACATGGGTTAAGGCAATGTGTGTGTTGTTGTAAAATATTTATTTATTTAACAGTCATTCTCAAAACATGGAAAAACGGTGCGGTTCAGTATTATCAAATTAAGCTATTATGAAATTATATTTTACAGAATAAAAATAAAGGCCTTGTCTTACAAGCAGTCCCGCGGGCTATCTGTTAAATTGTTTTCCTGTAGTAAGACGTTTATACAAACACTAGGTAAGTACTTATTTTAAATCATCTTTAAAAGGAAATTGGCAACTGTTACTTTTAAAACTTGAATAAAATATAATAAATATTTTACAAAAACACATACATTGCCTTCATCCCATTATTGTATCCTGGCACACCCATCGGTCTTTTCCATTACTGGTGGTTGACTGGTAGAAAATGCTTTAGCATTAAGTCCACCATGTGAACTTTTTTGTGCATTAAAGTGTTTAAATAAAATAAATAAATAAGTAGCTAAAGCACTTGTGTTATGGAATTCAGACAACGAGATATATTTACTTATTTTTTTCTTCAGTTAAATATATACTTATATATGTAAATAATACACCCAGACACATCCATCAAGTATTTAAAAGCTCATCACCTAAGCCAGCTTAACAGCGCACGGTCTTGGTACGGTGTCCGCCTCGTTGTCATATGAAATGTTCTTCGAAAACGATGATCAAAGTGAGAGCTTCAAGTTGTTAGCTTATACACTGAAAATACAATTTAGTTTGTTAGGAAAAAAAAGTTTTAATGTTAATCAAATGGGACCTTAATGATTCAATTAGAAGTTACATATAGAGCCTATGATTTTAATATTTTCCCGGTTGTAGGCTATACGCTGTACATAGATTTACCGAGTTTTGGACTATCCTTTACAAAAAAATCCTTTATTTTAAACAACGGAAATTAAAGGGAAAAACTACCGGTGACGCCGCCGGGCACAGCTAGAATTAATATCGATATATGTTAATAAAAACCATGACCTACAGAAAGAGTCGACAGTTTATATCGACAGTAGATGTTATTACCTAATAAATTATAATCTTTTTTTAATAGTATTAAGTCGCGATCGGTCCTTATGATGTTTTATATAACCATTTGTAATATGAATACAGGAAGCATATAATATTCATAAGCTGTAAATTAATAACTTGAATTATTGGCTAAAACGAATTAGCATTAGCATGTTTTGCTGCTTTTTTTAAAAATTACCAATGGTTCTTTGACCCATACAAATGTTTTATGGATATTCTCTAAAACAATATATATAGCACCTTGTAACGATGAAAAATAAACAATTTGATTTCACTTCTCTTTACAAAACACTGATCTTGGAGAATATCACGTAAGGAAATGATATTTATTACCTTTGAATAATAATATTTTAATATGATTAAACATAAACTCGCGCCCTTAATCCTAAAGAAAAATGACATGTCAAAAGAATCATTAATACTATCGTGGCATACATAAATAATAGCAAAATATACTGCCCGAGAAATGCCAGGTTAAATATTTCGAAAATATTTTAATGTTTATGCTAAGAATTTGAACAAACTTGTTATGTGACCTAGAAAAGAAAGAGTTTTTCGTGATCTAGACAGTAATAAACATATATATAAACTATTAATAATAACTGGAACGTTTAAAGAAAGTGATCCGGAACAGTTTTCAGTAGGCAATGTTAGTAGTTTTCGCAATTTAGTGTCAAAAATCACACCAAGCGTTATAAAGAAATGATTATGTTTCATTTGACACCTACTTAACTGTGATAGGCGCAAGTGTGCCGTGTCGTAAATATGTCTGACTAGTGGAAGCCCCGCGATTACATTGGCGTAGTTTAGTAGTACCTGCATCCCAAATTTCAAGCGTCTAACTTGAACGGTTTAGATTTTTCATAGAAAAGTATTATCCCGTTCATTCCCGTTCCCGTGGATGAACGGGGAAATAGAACTAAAATATAACTGACAGAATTCCCCTGGATATCTACTAGCGACATCTAGATAAGAAACTTTTGGAGTTTGAAAATTCCCCAGTCTCATTCCGTTCCAGCCGTGTTTCCATCATCACAGGCACCTTTCTACCGACTACTAGGTAGGTAAATTATCGCTACATATTACATCTTACAAGGTGGACAAGTATGGGCTGATGATGATGATGATGATAACATCTTACAAAGTCCACCACATTCCACTTTATATCACTCACTAGTCTTACAAAGTACATTCCGGAAATCACTTGTTACTCAAACAACGCGTCCGTATTAAAACTAAATTCCATTGAACTTCATAATTACTTTTCTTCACACACGAAACGCGACAAAAGGCCTACGACCGGCGCATATGGAAAGCTTAACTCGAGGCGGATGTGAAGACAATACCGTTTTATGTTCGGCATACATTGCACCGACACCTATGACAGGTCAATGTTAAATTTTACTAGGCTCTTAAAATATACTTCACACTCTCCAACAACGCAGAGAAAACAATGAAGCGTTGTTTAAAAAAATAATCTGTGAAAATGTATCTAGTTGGAAACGAACTATGTTAGGACTCGATCTATTGTAGGTTTGTTTAAAGAAAAATTTTCATCGACTTACGCATTACATTGGTATTTCAGTGTTTGTTCATGCTATATTTATATAGAGTGTAAAAGGATGCCGAGTAATGGTCTTAGAAACGTTGTTAGGCTTGTTGTAGTTCACCACAAAACGTCGCTATAGTAAAAGTTTTCATATTGTCAAGCCTAATAACGTATCTAAGATCATTGCTCGGGATCATTTTACATATCTATATATTATTTTTATTGATTATTTGATTATTATTCGATGGCCTAAACGATCACCGTCATATCATATCACTGGGGTACCATAGGACTTAAGTATTGCGGATTGATTAAGGTAATGAAAATAGTACATACTAGATCTCTTTCAGCAATTTTGCATATAAAAGAAAGATATACCTACAATAATCGCTTTAGAACCGTGTTATTAACTTGTTTTTCTCATACTTCCATCATTCAGAGAAGACCGGTAGCTATGGTCACGGCAATCGCATCGTTAAAAAAGTAAAATGTTAATCGATACCACGGTCGATACATTTTATCTCGATTGGATTCACAATCGATAAATCTTACGAGAAAATACTTACTTGCTAGCACGTAATATACACTGTTGGGAGGCTGGCAAATGTCAGAGCGTGTTTTGTTGGCGAGCAAGACAAAGGTTAATTTACACATTTTGTTTGAGCTTTTGTGAATGTATGAATGAACACTTTATTGTACATTAAGATAGTACATACACACATCAAAATGTCTAGGGTTCAAGAAAATTTTTAGCTCAAAAAAAAATCTAATTTACTTAAATCAAATCTAATCTTCTGGATTGGTCTACCTAATTGCCCATGTCTGTATCACAATGACTTATCACCACATTTTGAATAAATTATGAATGAATTCAGTTTTTGTAAAATATATTCTTGATTGCGATCTTCTAAAATGTACTTGATCCCTAGACACTTTTGATGTGTGTATATGGACACTAATGACAATGGTAAGGTTACAAAACGCGACCGTATAGCATGAAAGTGATTTCTTCCAGATTACCTGTTTCGTTAACATTAAAGATACTTTTGCGTTGTTCCACACATAAACGATACCCTCAGGACCAAGTTATACTGGAAACTGTGTATCACAGTATAAATATAAAAAACTAGTGGACGCCCCGCGATTTCATTTGCGTAGTACCTATATCCCAAATTACAAGCGTCTAACTTGAGCGGTTTAAATTTTTCATACAAAAGAAGTTTCCCGTTTATTCCCGTTCCCGTAAGAATTTCAGGAATTCCTTTCTTAGTGCACCCCTATGATACCTAAACTATGGCCAAATTTGAACTGTCTACGTTTCAGGTCCACCACCCTAAGGTTTAAACGTGTATGAACGCCCTAGTCACACTTTTACATGTCATAATAGAGTTTTTTAACTCTACCTTATTGATGTTTCAGTGACACAGGAAATGTCATCAAAACTGGGCTACAATGGGGATTTTTTTTGACATTTTTCTGACAGTTTTTTGTGCGGAGGGCGGAGAACTATCATTACTGACATACTTTCCAAAAGAAAGTTCGAAACTGTCATTCTTTCCAAACAAAGTTTGACAGTAATGACAGTTCTCAGCTCGAAAATGTGTCAGAAAAACGTCAAAGAAAATTCCCCATTTCTTGGTCTAGTTTATTTTTAACCGACTTCCGAACGGAGGCGGTTTCTCATTTCGACTATAAGTATGTATATATATTTGAAAATGCTTAGCCAGAACTATTCTCACTAGTTTAACAAATGTTTGACATTGAATGTTGAAAAATGAACCGCATTTTAAATACATTTTAAATTGACAGCCGGAAAAAATAAAAGAACAACTGGCACCAAAGGCAGTGAAGGTGAAGAATTTGCGCATGTTCCATTTCGATCTGTTATTGTAACCGAAGGAAGTTATTGACTGCTAAATGCGAATGGAACACTGTGAAAAAAAAAGTTTAATCATTATTCTCCTGAACGATGATTAGGTTATCTGATACGTGGATCAAGATTTTCAAAGCATTTTTATTAGTCATTCTTATTTATGTATTGTTGGTAGGTATCTAAATAATATTTAGTGGTTTTATGACTACGGAATATTTATATCATTTTCTCGTAACGTCGTCTACTTAGTTTAAATTAGTTACTTAGTCGAATGGAGAGGCCTATGTCTATGGGCCGATGATGATATGTTAAAATAATTTTCACGGCACATGGTCATGGCGAATAGAATACGTCAGGATGAATGACGGCCGGCATGGACTAGTGGTCAGGACATCTGCCTCTAGGACGACGGACGCGGGTTCGATTCCCGCCACGGACATATTGCTTTAGTGATGAGCTGAGGCATTTGTTGTGTGCGTCTGGGTGTTTTATTTATCTATGTATGTATTTAAAAGTATTTATGTAAGTATATCAGTCTCTGGCACCCATAGTACAGGGTATCCTAGTTTGGGGTCAGGTGACCGTGTGTAAAAATGTCCCGGCATATTTATTTATTTATATTTATTTAATACATGTTTCACCACCCCAGTCCAACTTTACCCATCGTGGGAATTGACCAGAGGACGGGCAGCAGCGCTCTCTGTGAGTTAAACTACAACACCACTGCGATCACCAACCCGCCTGCCAAGCGTGACGATTATTGGCATTTCCCCCCAAATGATCATGCAAATCATTAGGGGAGGCCCCCTCGTCCAGCAGTGGACGTCGCTGATGATGATGATGTAACCAATGTAGATATAATCTATACGAACATTATAAAGAAGAAAGGTTTGATTTTTTGTTTGTTTGAATTGAATAGGCTCCGAAACTACTGGACAGATTTGAAAAATTATTTCACTGTTGGAAAGCTACATTACTCCTGAGTAACATCGTACTATCTTACTATAATATTATAAATAGGAAAGTGAGTTTGTTTGTTTGTTCCGCTTTCACGCCGTAACTACTGAACCGATTGTTTTGAAATTTTGCAGACGTATAGTTAGAAGTCCGGTTTAAAAAGGGTACTTTTTATCCTGGAAAAAATGTAATAAAAATGCGCGAGCGGAAAGCTAGTAGGCTATATTTTATCCCCATATTCCCACGGGAACGAAATAACGCGAGTGACACCGCGCGCTACAGCTAGTAGTTTCATAAGTCTTTATTTTTAAATGCATAAATGCACATTTTTTAAAATAAAGCACTTATGGCGGTTATGAAGTCGTGCATGCACCTGAGATTTAATAGCTACCTACTTAAGTACATACTCCTTTATTACAAGCACGAAAATAAAAACAAACTGTCATGCTTTAGAGTAAAAAAATGCACACGGAGAGATGTTCCCCGCAGGTTTCGAATCCGCACGTCCGTATATCACTCTCGCCGCATGCTATATTGACACGAATTAAAAAAAACACACACACACACATTTAAATACATACCTACTTACACATGCATCGACTGAAAAATCGATACCAACGTTACCTACTCTCACGACATTTCCGCGATACATAATAATCGTTTGTCGCAAAGAACATGTTTTATCTCGAAATAAAGAGCCGCGAAGCACTTTGCAGAGGTGAAATGTAATTGTATTTCAATACTGAATGTTCGTACCGGTATGCCAAATTACGTTGGCGCTGACTGTACGTAATTTCGTCGTGACAAATATGATGTTGCTTGACAACCCACCTTTTAGCTGTTGTTTTACAGGTGACAAAAAACGCTGAGCGCGCTTGCTGATCGACATTGTACCTATACTATAGGCGAGTCTTGTAAAACAAATCGCTTGCTTATTTGCGATTGAGTCGTGTGAACGAACGAGTGGAAGCTTCAATTATTTATGATGTTATCTTGCATTCTTCTTAAGGACTTCATTCATATTATACAGGTTTAGTCCTCCGCATTCACCCGTGGTGCTCTCCCGAAAGGCAATTTGTGCCTCGATTGTAATAATGCTGTCTCCCACTATTTAGATTAGGGAAGTCAAAAAAAAATCATATGTATGCATTGCAATGCAGCGCATATATGTATTTTTTCTTCTTATTTCTATACCGTCTTTAGTTAAATAACTATGTGGGATCCAAGACAGAAGGCTAGGCCCCCCCGGGATCTAGCCCAGTCGTCACTGATTGAGCTCTTGTCTATTCTGGATGCCGCTGTAGATCCTTGCTCTAACAGGAATCACAGTGGTGGGAAAGTGGGTGGGAATATCCCGGAATTCTTATAAAGAAATATATACATGTTTAAGTAAGTAAGAGAGATATATCTACTTTCATAGTGCGAACCGCCAGGATGCGGAATGACTTGCCGGAGTTTCCTGCGCAGTACCTTGAAGACCTCCAGACTGGAGGTCTTCAAGTCACTGGAGTGAATAGGTACCTAATGAACAAGTGTGCTCCATCGTGGGGCACATCGCTGCTTAACATCAATAAGGATGGTGGTCAAAGGCTTGTTCAATGCGTTAAAAAAAATATCAGCTAAGACCAGTTTATCCTTAGTTAGGTTTATTGCGATCATTTGTTAGGCTTTTGAGAACTACATTGTTTTCTAACCACGATTTTTTACTCTACTGCAGACAATAGATAGGTTATGAAGTCTAGTATCTATTACGACTCACGTAGACTTTTATCTTTATTTTTTTAAACACAATGAACAAGTGTTTGACCACCATCCGACCTGATGTTAAGCAGCGATGTGGTCTACGATGGAGCACACTTGTTCATTTGGTACCTATTTAACCCCGGGACTTGAAGATCTTCAGACTGTACTGCGCAGGAAACACAGACTCTGGCAAGTCATTCCACATCATGGCGGTTCGCACTGTGAAAGTTGACGCAAACCCTTTTGGTTCGCGTAAATGATATACCTAAATATACGCCAGTACCATAGAGATTGTTGGCGTAAATGGAATATCCACCTTGACATTTTGCCGTTTTCCTGGTTGTCCTAATGCAAAAATGCGATGGCGGTATTAGGCTATTCAACTCCGTACGAAATATGTTTAAAGTGTGCCCCCAAAAGTGTTAACGGACTAATCTACCATGTCTTGACTTTTGATTTGCAATGGGAGGTTTTCTGACAGGTAGCTTATTTTAGTTCTAAGAAATGTCAATAGATGGCAATACCTAGACAGGGTTGTCATTTCATATTTTTATTTTTTGTTGACAATTCTAAAATGAGTTATTCCTTGACATCATGTCTGATTAGCGCCATCTGTGGGATGTTTTGGAACTACTTTTGACATATTTGAAGCTATCAGAAAACCTCTCATTCTCTAAATGACAACGAACGTAAACGATACGCCATCGATTTGTAAATAACCAAATTTTTGTTTTTCAATCGAATTCGCAATATTCTACATCGAAAAATCGGTAACAATTAGTTAGTTATTAGGTATACATAAACACTTTATAGTTAAATTTGGTTGTCTACATGGATATAGGACTACAAGTTATCCGATTCAATTAAGCTCTCAATACCAATTCTGTCCATATTTACTGCACAAATAATATTGCTACGGCAGAGGGACGAGAAACAAAGACTACAATGTCGTAAAAGTGTAATAAGAAGTAGAATTTTCTTTGAGCGTCTGTGGTCCAGTTGGTCGGATACTTGACTTTTAACCGGGAGGTCGCGGGTTCGAGTCCGGCTACTGGACGTGTATCAATGCGACTCTTTTTCAGAGCTATATACGCAACGCAACGCTCGTACGGTGAAGGACAACATCGTGATGAAACCCGCACACCACAAGGTGTGTGAACCCTATAACGGCGATGGGCTCACCCCCTGTCACGTTGGGTTAAATACGCTGGTGAACCGTGGGCATTTGCTTTAGCAAGTGCCTCTGCCTACCCCGCTTTGGGATTAAAAGGCGTGAAGTGTGTTTTAATTTTAATTTTCTTTGACAGTTTTTCGAGCGGAGAACTGTAATTACTGTCAAACTTTGTTTGGAAAGTATGACAGTTCCCGCCCGAAAAACTGTCAGAATAACGTCAAAGAAAATTCCCCATTCCAGTAATGCTTGAACGTACGTAACAACATTACAGCTCAAAATTATGTCACATGAACATTGACTCTTTGTTACGACATAGATATGCGAGGTACACTTATAACGCTCTACAATCTACATACAGGAAAAAAATAATGCCGTCGAGAACAAAATCACTTCCACGAAACCCGGTAGACGTTCGAAACAGATCAATAAATATTTACCTCGTTTCTAATTAAACCAGATGTTAATTTACACAAAAATGCAACATGTCTACGACCGGGGGCGCTACGCCGACTGCATTCGTCGCATTTTTTCCAACAACAACAACAAGAATAAAACAACAACAGCCGTAATAATTATGACTTTGCACGCCGATAAACACATCCAGAGACGTAAAGAGTTCGTAACTTACCAACGGGCCGCGTAATTAAGACATCGCTCGACTATTTTCGGCTGGTCTTATCGGCGCTGGATAATTATCTTCGACGTAAAATTATTATGAGCGGGATAAAAAGTTCACGAAATTCTGGGAAAAGCTTCCGTGGATTATTATAAAAGCGCCGGGGGCTTTTACGATGTAAGTATGTGAATTAAACGATTTTTGTGACGGTAAAATAATCGTTTAAGAGACGAGAGGGCAGTTCTGCGCACCTTAATTGTATGTATTACTTACTATATTATGTATTTATGTGCATTTTGTAAAGGTGTCGTTTAATTTACGACCAGAAAATGTTTACAGCATCGTGTAGCAAAGAAAATAGTCCATAAGTTTTGTTTTATTGCACTTTTTGTGTTACCGAATTAATAATTGAACGGTAGTGAAGCGGATAAATTCAGTGCAACGACTTTTTATAGATACTTTTATCGCTAGTTGGTGTAATGGTACAAAGATATTTTGGTCTGTGATTAGTAAATTTTAAATAATTACGTAAATAACCCAAACTAATAGAGTTATCCTTTTCTATGTGTTTTAGTTGCTTTGTTTATATCTACACTAATATTATAAAGAGAAAACCTTTGTTTGTTTGTTTGTTTGTAATGATTAGGCTCAAAAACTACTGGATCGTTTGAAAAAAATCTTTAACCATTCGAAAGCCACATTATCTACAAGTAACATAGGCTATATTTTACCGCGAAATTCCCACGGGAACGAAAAAAAAACCCGAGTAACACCGCGCGGTAAAGCTAGTTGTTATATAAAGTGTTATCTATTTCAGGGGCGACCCATCTAGGACCACAGACGATCCGTACAGAAGATCGTCGGCGACACAAGGGGTTACAGTAGCGCCCCCCAAACCACACACAACAGGCGCATTGGTCGTCGAGCTGCTCAAACGCCCCGTATCATCTACATATCTACATCTATAAGCATTGTATATTTTTTGCCTGAGATACAGGTTCTCAAAAAAGAACCTAGTTCATAAAAATAAATACAC